>LDMZ01049735.1:0-14748 GCA_001455285.1 Sphaeromyxa zaharoni
TTTTTTTTTCCGTCATCCAATTATTAACTCTCTGGAAACCCAAAACACTATATATACATAAAAATGTAGCACTAATCAAATAAAATATATCCTCCCGTCCAGAGGCGATTAATTTATTTAAATATTTGGGCCACGCCGCTAGGATTATATAGGGAATGCCCTTGTCTTTGGCGCCACGTCATCGTTGCTTTTATGTAACGGGCGCCAATTATCGTTGTGTGGCACCCCAATTTTATTTCAAATTATAGATTATTTGTAAAAATAAAATTTCTTAAAGGGTTCTGGTTCTTTCAAAAATAACCTTTAATAGTTTTTTTGGAATATTTTAAAGTGTCGTTTGCAAAGTAGTGCACGATCAATTCTATTGGAAATGTCAAACATTTGGTATAGAAGAAATTTTGGAAATAGAGCGTAAATGAACTGACGCTACACGATTTTATGATTAAATAAGGTACGAATACAATAAACATTACCTAAGGTGACTGAATTTTTGTTGACTATATACCTGTTAGATTTAAGGCCTTTAGTTATTAAGGTTATATCTAGATTCTTGTATTTGGTTTAAAACAATCAATAAGCATTTAGTCAAACAGAAAATTTCATAAAAAATACCGTCAGTGTTTTTCATCTAAAAATATGTTTTTTAAGATTCTTTTTCTATATTTATAATTTTTAAAAGATAGACATGGAATAACCATTAATGCGAGAAAGTGTGTTTGAAATTCCAGTGATAATTTTTGGATCTCTAAAATGATATCCTTTTATTTAAAATATTATATTCGACATATGAAAATGATAGTTCATAATATTTGCAGTGTGATAATCAATTACGTTAGAGCAGGAAATTTTACGTGGTAATAAAAAAGTAATATATTTTTGTTAGGTTGGAAATACTCAACCTTTTAAAGAATTTTAAATATCTAGTTATCTACTCGTTAAAATGGCATGTAAAAATGCATTTATGAACATCGAGTGATATTTTTACCAATAAAAATATGAAATCAGTTCATTCTACAATTTACTTAATTGTAGACCATTGTTTCTCCATAATTCACAAATCCCTTACATTCTCTTGAATCCAAGAAAACCGAAATATTTTTTCTTCCAGTATACTAAAATTAAATAAGAATGATGAACTTTTTACGTTACTCTCATTGGAATTTGTATGGTTTTGTAAAAACTTTCACCTGCCGGCACTGTCCTATAATATACATAAAGAGGCAGTTGAAAATTAAATACCCAAAATATTCTCGAAATGGGCGCAATCCTGTACACTCAACGACCAGGTAAACTCTTTTCAAATATATTCTCAAATGGTTTTTGAGGCCAATTTGAACTTTAGCGTTAGATCCAAGTCTATATGCTTCTTTTAGTTTCCTTAAGTACACATCTGGGGTCAGAAGCCTAACGATTTTTTCACTCTCCGAATAAGCCTCAGTGGATTCGTTATAAATAGACGCCCTTATTTTCAACATAGGGAATTCAACTTTAACATGTTTCAGCAAATCATCTGCAAAAACTTTAAAATCAAAATATCTGCCTATATGTGGGTAAAATATGTTACATTAATTTTGAACTCTTTTTGTTACAATAAAATTTATCTTCGTAGAACTTGTGAATAAATTTACCGCTGAAATCTACCAGTTCGATTGATATTTTTACTAATGAGTTTTCCTTATCCTGCATATCATTTACTTCTGCCAAACCGACAAAGTCAGAAATGATTTCATTCGAGTCTTTACATTTTATGTGAATAGCAGGTTCTGGGTAATCCCTCGAGTTATTACTATACCCTGGTTTGTATTCATCCGTAATATCCTCTCTTCTATTGTAGCCAACCATCTTTGTTGAAATATTGTGACCTAAATGTATAAGAATTTTTTATTTTTAACATACCTATTTGATTATTTTTAACACTATATTCCCGAAAACCTCCCCAACGATTCTTTATATAAATAATTTTTTGAGCGTTTGTTTCAGCCCATACAAATTTTTCATCATACTCGGACAAGAATTCCTTTTGTTGAATTGCAAACTTAGATGCAGGACCGAGTTGAAAAAGACCTACAAAGTATGATTCGGGGTACGGGGTAATATAAATTTTTTAAAAAAATTTACAATGAATTAACTATAGTTTAGAGGAATATAAAATAGTTATATTTATTAATTTTATTTAGGTCAAATTATTCATGAAATGTTCGAAATTATAAACATACCCTCACTTCTTTCTTGAGGGGTAGAATCAACTACCTGCCAACCATCATAGTTTCTTCCTAGATCTGGTCGCCTCATCCATACTTCGTTCCAACAGTGAAAATTCCTAAAAACATTAAGTATTGTTTTTCATAAAAATTACCAACACGAGTCTCCTCCTTTTTCAATTGGTTCCATATCTTTATCTACATAAACTTCCCATCTTGTAGATCCATCAGTGTCGTGAAGGCACATGTAACAAGTAACACACCTGCAAGGAATTCCAATTGTTCTGAAGACTAAAAATATTTTTTAAATTATAGAGATAATTAATACTTGTACATAGGATAGCACTAAAGACCCAGCATTGTCCATATTTAACAGGTTTTCTGCTTCTGTAATATTTCTTTAGAATACTTTTGGAACGATACCATGTAGTAGGGGAAGTACCATCACAGTAATCGTCGTCCCACTTCCCAACTAAAACTCCGTTTTCATCAAGCGAATTAATCTATCAAGTATTAAAAATCATTTATTCTATTCACCAATGCAGAGAGTTTTCTAGCTACTATAACTGGATCTTTTCTGTCTTCGTACTTCATAGAATTTAAAAGTCTAATGGCAACTTTGATGGCATATTTTTCAAACTAAATTTTATTACAACGTATTAATCAAAAATTGCTAGTTCATAAGGTTTAAGACAAATTTAGATCCAATATTAAAATTATAAATATAAATTTATTGTATTTTTTACCAGCATTATCTAGGTATGCCTATTATAATTTTAAAAAAGTAACAATATTGTAGCAGATTTCATTCAAAATTTATATCCTTAAAATAAATCGATTAGAATTGTTTTTTCTTATTCATGGAGCCTTTTCTAGGAAAAAAATCTTATTAAATTGAATATTAAAATTATATAACCGTTTAAATTAAAATAAAAAATATTTTTTTAACATGGTAGTAACAATTTTATAAAATTTAATTGAAGTCATAGTTCAAGAAATTTAACGTTTTTAAGTAAGTATTTAATTTTATTATGATAAGATCATAGATCGCTTATAATACTTAATAGATAATTAAATATTCAGCAAGGAAATTTTTTTTAAAAATATTTTTGATCAATAAACATCAACCACGAGAAAACAATAAATTATAATTTGATAAATAAATTTTGGGTTTTTATTATTTAAGACGATTCAAAGCACAAGCTAACAGTTAATTTACTTTTAAAGTAAATTTTTGAGTTCTATTAAATGGGATATTAAATAAATGATATAAGGGTCAGTAAAATAACCACTCTAAAGTAAGAATTAAAAAAACACATTAATATATAGTTACGAAAACTGTAATATATTGAATTATCCTTGTAAAATATAAAAACAGCTTTTTGCATTAATGAAATTTATTTAATATTAGACAGAATTTTTAACTTGGATTTCCTTCCTAGCTAATAGTTTATTTTTATATTATAAATCTCTTCAAGCCTTCTATAAGGTATACTTGAATTTAAAATTTCAAAAAATATCACTGGTCGAAAAGTGTGTAATAATATTTCTTTATGAATATAGAGATTTAATAGATAAATTTTATACTTGATTTGAATAGGTATATAAGATAGGATTTGTGTGTATATCGAATGAAAGGTATATGTTTATTATTTTTAATATAATTTTATTCTTTATAAGTAATTTTTGTAGGATGAAAAATTTTTATAGATCTACTTATATAACTTAGCAGCTGAAAAAAATTTATGATCAGTATATTTTGTGGTTACTTATATCTCTTAAAATCTTTTACATTCCATAATGCTGATTTAAGTTAGGAAAGTTCGATACAAAAAAGAGATTTTATTTCGATTTTTTCCCTAAGGATTGATATATTTATGTTAAAATCTTTTGGTTTTTATTATGTATCAAATAATTTCAAAAATTAAAATAAAACCTGTAATAATGGATGTAAAAACGTTTGAATTAAATACATATTTTGATTGCGAAAGAAAAAATCGTTGATGTATATCGTGTAAGCGTTGGCAATGATTTTAATAAAATTCTATTCCTTAATTCTGAACCGAGTTTTTAGTCTTCTAATGATATAACGTCTAATTAATCCTATATCCATGGTCTAGTGGTATTACATATAAAAAAATTGGTTGGAGGTTTATTTATCAAATTTTTCAAGAAAAGGAATCTTTATAGTTTAATTTAATAAACATTAATAAACTAATAGCATAAAAAAGTTGATTTTATATTTTTCCATAATTTGCATAACATGAACCATGTTTTGTGCTTAATTATTTAAAGCTAGGTTAATTCAAGTAGATATGACTGCGAAGATGATTTTATTGGAAATATTTTTTATAAATGTAATCGAGTCAAATTTTTCGAATAATACTTTTATTCTTGACTTACCTGATCCAGCTTCCATTTTACGTAACCCATCGAATTCTTTGTTCCATTATATATTAAAGTTTTTTTCCCCAAAATATACTCTTCAATCTTTCGACTGTCTGGCATATATACAGTATCTTCTATTTATACTTGAGTACAAAATAAAAATGCATTAACCTACATTCCATGGATTAAAGAAAATACAAAACTTTTGATCCCCAATTACTGCGTTACTTCTGTAAGCACTCAATCTATATAAGCCAATTGCAGCATCTACAGGTGGATGAAATATAAAGGTGTTGTCAGAAGAGTTAGGATCATTGTCGTTTTTAAAACTCCACCCTTCTGTAGTTTTACCTGGATAGATCTAAATAAATATATAATTTATGGTATGTTATTTTCACAATGATCTCTTCATTACCGTTCTTTAAAACGAATGCTTCTACTCTTTCATTTAAACGTCCATATTTGTCGTTTATGTATAGTCTAAAATCTTCGCCTCTTCGTCCCACTTGTATTGAGTTAGGGTACATATATGAATGTGTGTCAATAATACTTGAATCTAAGTTGAACATTGAAACCTTAAAAATTCGAATAAATGATAGTAATTTTTAATATGGTAACAATAACTTTATGATGATTCAATATTGTACTCTTAAAATTGATCAAATACGTTTAGACTAATAATATCAAAAGATATCGAATCAGTTATTAGTTATACGTAATTATTTTGATAATGCATAAAAAAATTGTTACCAACGATTGATTAAAAATATTTACCTTAATATTTATGCATAAAATAAAATTTGGAAATAGTAATAAATACTTTGTGTAGTTTTAAATATCTCAGATAAATCCGATCTTCGCGTGTAAAAATTAGTTTCGATCCTCAAAAAAATCAACTACAATTATTTTAAATTTTTGACGTATCAAGTTTATATGTTGTCCTTTGTTTATATATGATTGGTTCCGTATATGCAGTTATAATTACTTTATTACTTTTTTAAAATTATTAATTTATTGCATAATTTGGCATTATGATTAAAAGATATAGAAAATTTTTTAGCCTTTTTAATCATGATTGTTTTGTACAGGGTTATAAATTTTCTATTTAAGAATAAACAAAAGTAGTAAGCGAATAATTTCATTTAAATAACAGATCTTTCATACTGTAGTTTTTGTTAAATTGTTACTATTTTCACAAGATCGAAAAGTCTAAATTAATTTTTTATGTGTAGTAGAGAACATTATGAACCTGAAGGCAGCTTAAAAAGGCGCCCTGTCTTGTTCAAGGGTGTAATATATAAATTATGGGTTTGGTATAAAAGCCACATTGAAATAGATTACTGAAATATGAAACACCAATTTCATACTTGTTAATACACTTCAAACGAACTTTATTATAACAGAACTTAATATTCAATAACACACCGGTATTTAGCTTTATCGTTTCTGAAATGGCTTCTATATGTAGAGCAAAATTACTTCAACCTCATGCAAGAATTTTTTTCTATTTAACATATCTAACGATATAATTACATTTTTAGAAAAGATTTGTTTTTCCTAAATGATTCACTCTTATATTTTATAATGGAAGCTAGATTATAATTTATAAGACAAATATAGCTTTACACTATGTCGTGTTATAAGATATGCTCATTTATCTTTTTGATATGAAAAATCAAATCCAAGGTTTTAAAAATCCAGATATCGTTGTAACAAAAACTCCGGGAATTTATTTCTAAGAAATGTGAGTTTAACAAATATAAATTTGCATTAAAATTAATTTAATAATAGGATATAAAATGATCACGTTGGAGTTTGGGATCATTTAGATTATTTAATACTTAAACATAAATATTCGGAGCTATTCATTATCAAAACCTTGCATCATGTGAAAGGTGAAAACATCTATGCTATATTACTCTGGTGAATGAAATTCATACACATAAAAGAGAACATCAAAATTTAAATATATTTAAATGACAGCCTAGTACAGACTGGAAATCTAATATATTTTGTGGTATTGAAGAAACAAGATCAGGACAAATTTTGGGCAACTTCATAGGAACCCGATGTAGAAAATATGGGGCACTGGGTTAAAAGCCTGAACTAATGTTTCTTAACTTGGGAATCTGTAGTAAGGTTTCAGAATACTTACGAAAATAGCTGGACTTATAGAAATTTTGATCACATGAATGATTTGAAATTAATCAAAAATTTCGGTTTTTTTGTTATATCAAAAGGGTTAAGTTAAACGCCAATAAGTTTAGAATAACCAAACTAATCGTTAAAAATAGTGCAAATAAAATGTATTTTGATAATAGGTGAAAATCTGCAAAATTCCACGTAAATCTTACCATAAGGCTGTATAATAATTTCTGGGTTTAATGCAATGATTGAAAAGGTAGTTTGTTCTAATTTTGATTACCATTGTTTTCTATATGGCAAATTATCGAGCAAAAGTTCAAAATCCCTTAAGTAATATGTAGGTTAAAGAAATATAACGTCAAATAAGAATTATAAATTGTTTTAAATCTTTAACTGAAATCTATAAATAAAATGTCTAAGCTATTAAAATTTTAGTTGAGATATAAAGAATAACACAAAATATACCAAAGAATAATATTTCAAAAGCTAAACATTAAGAGAAATTTCGAGAAAGTTTTAAAAATTTTGTCTAATATTTTCTGAAAAAATAAAAGAGCCTATAATATTATAGAAATGATATAGATTAAAAATCTATTTCGATATATAGATTATATAATATAATTTTTAGCCCAAAAAATATAGAGAATGTATAAAATTGTTATAGGTTTTAAATATCTCGTATTTTAAAAAACTATGCTTATCACCTGAGTAAATAAACTATTTCAAAATTTTTTGTCAAAAATGTAACTATTTCAGGTAAGCTTGTTTATAAAAATCAAAAACTGTTACATGGACATCCAGATATATTTAATTTAAAAGTCTCTAACAATAAATTAGAGATACTGAGAAATTACGTAGATTAAGTAAAAAAACGATTAATATATATTTTTCCTAGATCATTATTACTAATTCAATTATTTTTAAGGAATTAATGAAGAATGAACAGATTAATCATTTTATCTCAATACGCACTTTTAGATTGTAAACAACATTTACTTATCTTTCACATTTAAAAATAAATGTAATACCTCAATTTTCAGTGTACTTAAACGAGTACATGTAGATTTTAGGTAATTATATAGTTCAAGAACCAATATATATTGAATATTAAAATTATGGGAAAATTTAAAAACAGTTTTTTAGTTTTAAATAAACGGATGAATTTATGAAAAATTAACTCAGATAACCTAGGTCCTTAGTTCCTCAGTCTATGTAAATTCCAAAATTTTTTTAGTTCATTTCTCACTAAAGACACTAAAAAACTACGAAATATACAAAATTTGATAAAAAAAGGTACTATATAATAAAAATATTTATACCAACATACTTAATAAATGGAAAAATTTTATACGATTTAAATAGCTTCTTTTTTTCTTATCTATGGAGGAAAAAACCTTTACCTTCTCCTTATGTTTTCGGAGGCGGTTCCGTAAGGTGGGACTTACCTCTGGCCCGCTTTCGCATCGGGCTAGGCGCCAGTCAGAGCCTCCCAGAGTGTTTGACAGGCAGTGTGGAGTTTTCACCCACTAAAACATCCCCCATTACCTATCCTTGTACTAGGGCTATACTACCAGTTTTTTGGCCTTCGTTCTCATTTAAATAGCTTCATCATATGATTCTATTCGATAAAAATAAATTTTAAAAAAGAATTGCTTTTATTTTAAACATATTCTGGTATAATAGGATGCAAACTTTGAAAATACCTAGTAATAATTAAGGTAAGAACATATTTAAAACAAGAAGTTATGCTTATGACTGCTGTATGCCTCACTAAGGACAACCAGTAGGCCAATCTTTTTTCCATTTTGTATCCTGCAATGGGCTTTGAAATTTATATGATTGGCTTTTACTGGTTATAAGAAGAAGGCTATGTAAATTTAAAATATTCCAAGAGTAAAATTTCCATATTCATAATATATGAATGCAGTAATCCAGTGATGATCGCAAATTCAAAAACCGTATAAATGCAGATTTCTTCAAAAAATTTTTATGTAAATGGATTGGATTAATTTAACAAAAAGAAAAGGCTTGATCTATAATTGAAAACTACACTTTTCTGCCTATTTTGTTAGGTTGAAAATCATTTTTTTGTAGTTTTCATTTTAATAACAAAAATTGCTGCATTGGTTCAGGGCTATAAGAGAGAAGAAAGTTATAATTTCGTTGCTATTATCGTATAGATTTACACAATTGAGTTTAAGATAGGGGTAAATACACCATATATATTATGACTGAAGATATCAAACTAAAGGTACAATAATTTTAAGATTTGAAAGCTGTTTTTAGTTTCACCTGATGATCTGGTTTTGCAATCATTAATTCATTTTCATCTTTAGTTAAAATTTCAAAAAATATAAAATCTTTTTTAAAAATAATTTTCATGAATGTAAAAATATGTTTTTGTTTACTAAAACTAACTAATCCATGACTCCTGCCAGTATACTTGTATCTTTGATGAAATCTTACATTTTTAAAAAAAAGTAGAGCTTTTTAAGTGTATTCGTATGATTACTTATTAAAATAATTCTGTTTCGGATACATCAAGCTTCTAATATTGTAAACGAAAATCTCATAATAAAGCTACGAATTATTTTTAAATAACATCTCAGCTTTTATTATAAATGTTAAGTGACATCATAACAGAATCCAGTACAGTAACTCAAGCAAATATGCAAAAAAGGCGTCAATTTAAGTTAAAAAATATACTGGAATGTAGGTGACAACCTGGCTTAGCAAGTTAACTGTATATTTGCTAATTTATGAGGCTAATCATAAAAGAATATTTATATATTCAACACTGATATCAAATCAATAAAAACACTTTGATCGAACAGCATTCTACCTTCCTCTTTTTTTGTCTTTATTTATTACACTGAATTTTAATATTGTAGTATCTACACCTTTGTAAAAAATTTAAATACTAGATTAAATCTCAAATTTTAATCATCGATATTACGAACTGGGGTTTCGTTACATAAGATCAATCATTGAACATGGCAATATTGTTTGCAGCAGTCGAAATAACACGCTTAATTCCACAATTTTTTACTTCTCCATCAATACTTTGTAAAATTTTACTCAAAATTTTATATAGAAACCCCAATGAATTACGATTCCAAGACCCTATTTTAATTTATTAATGTGTTTTATATCGTTTCCACATTCATTTAGAAAGGATATTCATCAAAATATTTATACTAAATCTTTTTGTATTATGTATGTAATAATGATATATTTTGTATATAAAATTAACGATCAGTTGCACTATTCTGGTATCGAAAACTCAAGGAAATTTTTGCATTATTGTAAATTTTACTTGTTATGGTTTAGTTTTTGGCCGATTATGTTCTGCAAAGATACGATAATTATTTTTAATTTGACCAAAAAGAAAAAAATAATGGAATCCCAAAGTTTCAGCAATAAAAAATATTATGTTCTCTTATTCCATTCCAAATATATGCTTGGATGCCCAAATTATGGCAAATCTATCTGTTCCTTCTTTTACCATGTGCAGCTTATTAAACATAATATTCGGATATATTTATCCCCTATCCGTGAATATGTCATTGAAAATGGATTTTATAATTCAAGGAATACCCTGGAAAGGCAATAATGTTTTATAATTTTTCATGTGTGACTCAGTCGCAAAGATTATTTGATCGAGCCTGGCCTATAATTTTTGTTTTTCGTATTTTAGGGTTAGTATACAGATTAGAAGGATATTTATTTCTTTTAACATTTACGAATTATTTTCATTTTTGAATCATTTCTTTTTCATATAATTTCTAAAGGTCAATAATATTCAAAATTAAATAATTAAAATTTATTCTGAAAAACCTTTCAATATTCACTTATGAGATTTTAAACTTGATATGAAAATATCTAATCGTAAATATATTCATTTAAAGTTTGTTAATCTACATCATTTAAAGAAATTCTTGACCCCCATCAACTTTTCACCCCAGCATAAGAGAAAAGATATTTACATTTTCTAGATAAATGTATTGTAGTGCTATCAAGCTCAAACCTATGATCGTTATTGTCAAATACTTAATGATTTAAAATTTATCTATTCCTTTTGACACTTACTATGCTGAAGTAACGTTGTTTACTTCATATTTAATATTTTTTATTCACTCTTTGGTAGGATAACTAAAAAAATCATAGTACACATTCGATATTTGTTTTTAATAGAAAAAACTATTTCAACAGATACATCTGGGATCTTTCACATTATTTGATCAAAAACATATAATACTTCTTAACAGATAATTTCGATCTAAAATATTTTTAAGTCGATTTTTATTGTGGTTTTCCCTGAAACTGAAGACGAATCATAAGTTAAGAATCGTTGCTCAAAACTTTCTCTTGGAAATGACAAAAAACGTCTACAAATGTCAATGCATTTCAAGATCCTCTTTTTAGGAAATGAAATAAAGAATAAAAATTTTACTTAAGTAAAATCATAGCTTTTTATAGAAAATACGGAAGAGGGGTCTAAAAGAGAATTTTACAAAATTTTTGATAGTAATTAATACATAGTCATTTCTTAAAAGAAAACATTCGCATTGTGAAGAAAATTTTTAAAAAATGAAATAGCTGATAAATATCATTGCCTGTTCCATTTGTACGAACATGTGTTGATTCTATCTATGAAATATATAATCATAACTGTGCCGTAAATTGAATTTTCTGCGACGCCACCAAATATGTTAGAGCTTTTCCTGTATAATAAGATTTCAATCAAAAAATATATTTCTTATCAAATAATGGATAAAATTAACCGAAAAATATATTATTAATCTACATTTTGTAATCAGTATCGGCTTGGTTTCGACTTTGTCTACTATCTATATTGTTCTTGCTGTCTTCTTATAGCAATTTGTGCAGCCATCACTTGCTGGCGATAATGTAAGAGGATGCACTTCTCGCAAACACAATTTCTGTAGGGGCAAAAATTTTTGTGTCCTTTCAGAACTGTTTCTATCCCGTGATTCTTGCATCTGGCACATTTGGGTTCCTTCGTTCTAACCATTATGAATGTATCCTTTAGAAAACTTTCAGACAAAGATTGATATACCCTTCACTTTAAAACTCTCAGTCTGTCTTTTTATGGGAAAAACAGAAGAAAAAATAGCTGCTTTTTCAGTCAGGTAAATATTTCTTAATTAGATATTCATTTACATTGTCTGGCTTTTGTAAAATCAATTTTTTAAAATAAATTCTTATCACTAACGTTGAAAGTTGATAAAAAAGCAACTTTCTTTGTCTAACTGTTTCCATGATAAATAGTGATAAGAATTTTTTTGATACAAAACCAACCCCATAATTTGAATAGAATTTCATTTCGTTTATAGTTTGTTAAATAAAAATACACTTGATTCCTAGATTAGTTAAAGAGTAATTTTTTGTTTTTATTATTATCAGAAATAATGTATTTGAATACAATTTTCCTAATGAAATCTGAATCTCAATTGATCTATATAAAGTAGAGCTTTTTAAAAAGATGTTATGATAGAATGATAATAATCAAGGGAAAGTAAATTATATTTAACTTTATTTTAGTGTAATTATCTTTCCCTAACAAAATTAATAATACAATTTTTCAAACGAAAATAAATCTCAAAGGGTAATTTGCTTTTTATAATTTCTTGAATTATAGAAGATGGTTTTAAGGATTAAGGCACAAGTGTAACGAGTTTTGAAATAAAGAAAAAAAGTGAATCCAAAAATTAATTCATTAAAATTTTATCGTAAATATAAACTACGATGTCGTATCTATCATGCGAATAAATTGTTATTTGAAACAGAATGTTAAAATAACAAAAGTTAGAGATTTATTCCATGAATTAAACTCGGTAACTCTTTATTATCAAACCAGAACAAGATATAGTTTTGTAATAACAAAGTATGTTCCCAATTTTTTGTATTTCCAAAATCTTTTAATTTTAAGGTGTACCAAGCCAAAATACTTGGAAAGCCAGTTTACTATGCTCATCCAAAAAAAAATTTATCAAAAATCTATTTTATTCAGTATAACTCTACTTTTTAATTTAATCATTGTATTATGAAAAATTAATCATATCTACCATTTTTGTAGTGTTTAGAAGAGTATGTTCAACTCTGAATAAAATATAATATGGGAACAATCCTTCTAATCAAACATGTTTAATCACGCTAAATTCTTTATTTGTTTTTGTCACAAAATGACATATGTCCTAAATACTAAATTTATCATTGACCCCCCGGTTTGAGAAACACTGCCATGAATCATGCATTATTAACTAACCCTTATCGCTCAGATGAAATTTTCTTCGCGATTCTATCAGATCGGTAACATTTTTTTGAGTCAACACCCCCTTACCGCATTGCTTTAGTAAAATTGTATGTCACAAATGTGATTGAAATCATGTAGTCAAGCTTAATTATTGCTTACTGTCTCAAATATGGCACTTGAATGTTTTTTCAATTTTATGGTCCATTTTGATAGCATTAG
Source organism: Sphaeromyxa zaharoni (assembly GCA_001455285.1). Lineage (NCBI taxonomy): Eukaryota > Metazoa > Cnidaria > Myxozoa > Bivalvulida > Sphaeromyxidae > Sphaeromyxa > Sphaeromyxa zaharoni. Next base: position 13,231 of record LDMZ01049735.1, read on the forward strand.
GGTTTTAAAAATACTTTTTTACTCAAATTTAGTAGATATAAAAGATAAGGTACTAATTAAAAACCTATTAACGTTCGGGTAAGCACAAGATAAACTGCACCTGTTGAGGTATACAGACTAAAGTTTTGGTAGCTCACACAGCCTCATAACTCCTACAGTAGTATCTTTTGGTGACTTGAATGACGCATGTAATAATCTCCTAGTGGAAAGTACATTGTAAATTAGGTACACAAAACAGATTTAGTAAAATATTTTTACTATAACTTTCAATACCTTTTCAGATATACAAGAATTATTTGAAATCCGCATTATTCTTTGCGTAAAAGAAATGCTGGGCTGATGAAAAATAAATGCATAGACTCAAAAATTTTTTACAGTTTTAAACATAAGAATTTTGTCAATACTAGAATATTTTTTAAATATAATAAAATTAAGTTGTCATCATTTCACATCTTTTTTCTAATTGTATCTATTTATTGCTATAGTCTGTAAAATTACTTTGAACATTTTTTATTGTATATCGTAGTGGCTTCTTATTGTTACAAACCATTACTCTTTTGCAATTTTTTTAGATGAAATAATTACACGATACCGATTCATTCCACTATTAAAAAAGTCCAGAGACTTTTACATTGGATAAAGAAGCATACAAGAATATTCGTCAAAAACATTACTTAAAAACAAATATTATTCGGATTAAAACTGATTGTCAAAAAAAACCTGTTATCCCACAAAATTGATAAAATTATTAATGTAAGTAAAAATATGGGCTAATTAATTTGCTCTAAGCGAATTTAACCTGATAGAAGCTAATTAAACTACGTATTGTAGAAATATTGAATCAACTAGGGATGGGAACATAAAATGACGTATTTTTTATCAACATAAAGGAAATACTGCATAAATAAATAGTTATATCCCATTCCTTATTAATTTCTTCTTTTGATAGAACGCACAGACGCTCACTTAAGATACCAGAAACGAAATTAGAACTGCTTAGAACTTCACTTAAGCTCTTTTTATCTTCTCAGTAAACCCTTGAGAGCATGAAAGTGGCCTTTCTATTTGATTCTTGATTCACCTTGTAATCTTACTCAATTAGGCTCTTGGTATTAAATAAAATAGGTAATGTGAGACTGTTAGTAATATAAAATCCCATTGTGATCCTAGCAAATAACAAATTTGCTTTTATGAGATGACTTCGTTCTTCCCTATTTTGTTGTGATTTTTAGGTAAATGATTAGGATTCTGCAAAACGAAGTATTTTATAAAAAAAAAATGTTTTTTATAAAAGATTTGAAAGCTCAGGGAATATTGGTTACATTAAATATCATTTCATTTTTAGGATACAATTTAATGACAATCTGATAATTTGTGTGGCTTAATAGATTTAATTACATAGTGAGTAACATGGGGAAAGAAGGATGGGGCAAACTCACCGGTGTCATCAAAAAGTATTTGACGATCAATCATACTCCTTATTTTTAAATACAATAAATTTTGGAACAAAAGTCTATA
>LDMZ01049736.1:0-12816 GCA_001455285.1 Sphaeromyxa zaharoni
CCTGAACGCTTTAAAGATTATGTAATGTATCACGACTGAGTGGGGAGAGATGTAACAGTAATTATATATTAAGTAGGCGGGCGGTAGATTAATTAGTTAATTAGTTATCGAGTTCTACATATAATTATAAACGTATAAAAGTTGGAAAACCCAGGAATATAATGGAACTTGAAACAAAATGAAATTTTGGTATTTTAGTTTTGATTAAAATTGACGATTTTAAAATTTCTTTTGACTTTATACCTAGCTTAAATAGAACAATGTTTAATCAAGTCCATAACAAAAATACTGCAGATAGATACACGCAACTCATAAATTTCATGATCGTCTTTTTAAAAATTGCGAGCATTAATAAGTTTCACACAATGTTAGAACATTTATTTCAGGATATCTGGTAGTAAAGTCAGCTAAAATTGATTTTTTCAATTTTTGAGAACAGTTCGATTACTTATACTGTTCAAGAATTTTTAAAACTATTGACACCACTCTAACAACTACAAGTATGTCGCACTCTCAAAAAATACATTTTAATGGCTTGTAGTTCTACCAAACCAATACCTTTAGTTTAATCTGGGAAGGAACAAACATTGCAATTAAAAGGAGCTGTGGCGTTTGGACCTTCTTTCACCCACATTGAAATTTCATGTCGGCGCAGCGGGAATATCTACTCATTGCCTTTAACATCTTCTTTGGAATTGCTAGTATATAATTTCCTAAATTGGTATCTCCTTATCTGGATTTGATATAAAATATTTCCGTATGTCGTGGGATAATCGAAGTGTTGAGAAATATTCAAAAATATTTTGTGATTTTGCTAGAAGCAGAAAATTAGAGGAGATTGAACGGATCCTTATTATGGAAGAACCAAAAGTATCTCTTTCTATCAATGTTGCTTTATTTTTCTTCTAATAAGCTACTAAAGATATCTTTGAGTGAGTTAGTGGAATATGATCGGCATTTCTTTGAGCTTTTGTTAAATGATCCATTATCTCTTATAAAACTGTCTGAAACTTCTTTAGTTGATATTCAAAGAGATCTTTTGCGAGAGAATCCCAATGTGGGAAAGATTAAGCCAGTCAATGTTCGTTTCATTGATTTGCCGACTTTTTCTAATTTAAAGTTTGAAAATATACCGAAAGGAGTGGATACTGGAAAGTTTATAATATTCGAAGGGAAAGTTGTTGGAATTAGTCGTGTAAAACAGATGTTTTATAGCAAAGAATATATGTGCAAGACATGTGAACATAAGTTTAAGATATTTAACGATATCCAGTTGCCAAATTCTCGTCCGAAACTTCCAAGACGATGTCCCTCTGAGAATGATTGCAGTTCGATGTCTTTTTATCACTTAAAAGATTTTTGTACTGACTATCAAGAAATAATAGTTCAAAGTGAGAATGAGCGTAACAAAAACAGTATTATTCCAGAAAATATTATGACTTTCGTCCATGGTGACTTGGTCGATAAGTTCAATCCTGGGGAACAACTTACCGTCTTTGGAGTTGTCCTGTGTATGTTTAAGAATCTAGCTTTGAATAAACCAATGGATGGGAGAATTTTTATTTTTGCTAATAATGTTATTCTTAAAACTTCTCTGTCTAGTCGCATAATATCCAGCTGTGAATTTATACAAGCAAAATTTGAAAAGTTCTGGGACCATTTTAATAAAATATCCAAACCCTTTAGTGCGCGAAAAATTATTCTTGATAGTTTTTGTACACAGCTTTATGGCATGGAAACGGCAAAACTTGCGGTTTTACTAGCGTTAATAGGCGGAACACAAATTATTGATGATTTCAGTAAAATTAAGCAGAGAGGTAAAACAAATCAAAATAATTATATTAAGCTATCGATTTTTTTAATCTTATTCTTGATACCCCTAAAGCAGAGTGTGACACACAACTTACACACCATAGGGAGAACTAACGATAAATTTTTATTTATTTATAACTGTATTCAAATTTTTAGAAATTTGAGACAAAACAATAAGTAATCTTCCAAGAAAATAACTATTTCTAACTAATTTTTAATTTTAATATTAAAGATAGTATGAATACGTTCATTTTTGATATGTGGATTCTTAAACTTGAATGATTAATGTTTTAACGTTATTTTTGATGAATTTCAAAAGTGTTTATACTATTACAGATAAATATTTCTGGATTTGTATAAGTAACTTTTACCCTTGTGATAAAAAGTAAACATCTTAACGAATATAATTGTATTTATCTTCAAATTCTAAATATTTATTTTGTTTTGAAATATTGTTGTTCCTTTTTAATTTCAACGTTTCCTGAAAACTTTTGGGAATTTCTGTTTATGATTTCATTTACTTTTATTTTTTAATAATATAAAGCTTAGAACATTTATCCAGAGTATTCAACCTGAAAAATAAAACTAGAGTGAAGGTTTCTGCATCAGCATAACATAAAATATTGTAACTAAACTAATCGTTACACTGAATGGATTAACACTATAATTTATAAAAGGGTAAACTAAATTATTATGCAGTGGTTTTCTGTCTTCATTTACCCCTTTAATAAAAAAGGCGTTTCGTATCAGTTTCTGTTTTCAAAACGACTTCTTTGATTTTAAATTTTAGAATAATTTTTTAATGATTGCATTCCACGATACATGATAAGCGAATATGATTTTTACAGGTTGATCAGCTGGTTTAACCCAAACTTATCATTTATGGTCAATCATATCATCATTTGAATTGAAGGGGGAACTTGCTACTCGTTTAATCGAAATTTATAATAAATATAGGTGAAAACAAATAATTTGTTTATTATTATGATTAAAAAACAAAAATTACAATATCCTATAGATTTATAATTACTTGACAGTGCAACGATTATGGCTGTTTTATTTTTAACCAATTTTCAGTAAAATCTAAATTAATAAAACTATTTATGAGTAGGATCGATCTTCAGTTACAAAATTTGGAAAATCAGTTTTACAGGTTAGATATATAGAATTTTCTATAAATAAATCGTAATTATTCATTTAGGTGCCTTTCTTAAGCTTTTTATATGATAGTGTTTAATTTAGATGTGTTATTAACCTTAACCACTCTTTATTCGGTTTGCCTATATTCATATGCTAATCTAAATTTTTTTTCTAGTTTTAAAAATTAAGCTTTGATGTATTTGTCTTAGTTATATATTGTCTTGAAATTTATCTTACTAAAAATTAGTAAATAATAAACTTTATGTAATGATTCCCTTATCAAAAGGAAAAAATGTATTAATATTTATATTTGACATGGTTGCAATGGTGCGATTTAGCCATCTCCGTTTTCATTTTAGCTGATCATACACGTAATTTTATACAATTTATAGAACATATTTTTACGGAAATCTTAGCATTGGAATTAAAACGTCCTATCAAATTTGAGATTTACAAAATAATTTAGTTTTTAACAATAGAAGAAGATAAACATAGTCCTTTTACGTGTTTTCTATAATGTTGACTCAAAACGGAAAATATTAATGTCGTCTTCCGCATAGATTTTAAAATTGATAAAATTTTTAATAACCCTCTAACATAGGATGGAGCTATCTTTTAGCGCATTCACTTGCTAAATACAAGAGATCTCATATACCGATATTAGGCTTAAAATTTGAATACCTAAATAGATAGTGTTGAAAGATAATATATTTAATAATTAAATTCACTCCTACTATGCAGAAATACAAACAAAAACTTTGAAAATGTGGTTTTAATTAAAATTTTACTTGGCAATGAACTTGTTAAATCAGTAGGTATCAATTGCAGTTCGATCAACCCTTAGAGGTTTGGGAATGGAATTTCAAAAGTTCCTAAAAGTAATTATATTCTTAAAATTTTATCATATATTGCATGAATTTAAAAAAAACCATTGCGGGATTCAATGACAAAAATCGGTTTTGAATCGCTGTTTTAAATTATCTCGCGTTCCCAATGAATAATTATTTACAGAGCTTATTCTTAAAATTCTTTCTAATTCAAATATCTTTTTGTTCTTTATTTAAAGTGAAAATATTTGTTTTATATAACGAATACCTTCCTTGGTGCATTAATTGAAATGATGAGTCTTACATTAGTTTTAATATTTCCATTTATAAATAGGTAGTGAACGTATTTCTCCTCGAAAAATCTTAAGTTTTTATTTTTAGATAACCGGATAATGGTGTATATATATCTTTTTAAAATTGCTCTTCATTTTAAGAAATAACTAAAAATAAGTAAAAGAATATACTATAACCATCATAGATGCAAAATTAATTGAAGTAGTAGAGAAAAAAAAGCTGTTCCCATTTGTTATTTTTTTAAATAAAATGTTTCTTTTATTGATAGGAGTGTTACAATATAAAATTATTTTCAAATTTTTTATATAATTTTGATCTTTACCTTTTATTTCCACGTTTCTTGTAAAATTTCTTTATATTTTCAGGTGAATCCCATGTTTTACTCGTTGGGGATCCTGGAGTTGGTAAGTCACAACTGTTGAAATATGTATGCAAAATAATACCGAACTCTATTTTCACATCTGGAACAGGGACCACCAATGCTGGACTCACTGCATCAGTAGTTAAGGAAGCTGGATCGTCTCACTGGCAACTTGAGGCAGGAGCACTTCCATCTGCAAATAGAGGTGTGTGTTGCATAGATGAATTTAATTACATGAAAAAACAAGACCAGGTAAGTATTCACGAAGCAATGGAACAGCAAACTATTAGTGTTTCAAAAGCAGGTATAGTTTGTAAAATGAGTACTAAAACAACTATAATTGCAGCATGTAATGCCAAAGGAAATAAAAATTACGATGATGCCAAAACTTTATATGAAAATACTTTGATACCTCCAACATTGCTTAGTAGATTTGATCTCGTGGTAATTATTCGTGATAGTATGCATACCAGTGAATATGAGGATTCAGTTTTAGATTTCGTATTAAACGATAGAATCAATGCATTAAATGATCAAAACAACATTTCTGTCCATATTTCTGATTGCCTCGAGTCTCTTTGGTCATTAGATACCATGGCCTCTTATATCGATATTGTAAGAGATATTAGGCCTGTTTTAAACGAGCAAAGTTCCAAGATCTTAAAAAAGTATTATCAAATGCGTAGATCTGACTGTGATCGTGATAATTCTAGGACCACAATAAGATTGCTTGAAAGTATTACTAGATTAGCTACTGCTCACGCAAAGCTCATGTATAGAAATGAAATAACGATTAGTGATTCAATTGCTTCGGTTTTATTGATGGAATCTTGTTCTACCTCAAAAATGTTTAACATTCCTTCGATTAATATTAAGGATAATAAAGATATAAGTCCTGATTCATCCTTTAATGTTATCGCTACTGAGATATTAGAATTGTTAGGATTGAATGAGCTCTGTGCGTATCTAATAGAAAAACCTATGCTACTGGAAGAAGATGAAATTTTACAAATTTTGACTAATATAGAGCCGAGTAACATTGAAGAAGATAGAGCTTTACGATTACCGATATCAGCGGATAAATCAACTCAAGTTAAGCAAGATTCGGAATTTTTGGACTCTTATATTTTATCTCAGCTTTTGAATGATTCAAAAAATGATTCTTCGTGTACCTAATTGCGTAAAAAGTATATATATTACCGTTTGTCGTGATTTTCGATTATTTAATTCTGGAAATATGTTTATAGTTTTAGGAAAAAACCATCATATTTAATTTTTGTATATATAATATCAATTATTAAAATAATTTTTATGAAATGAATTTTGAATACTATTTGTGGTTGTCTCTAAGATTATTGAATGGAAAATAAGATGGAAGGTAGCCGCTTATATCGTGTTCCAATAAATGTACTGGTCAGAGAGCTTCAAACTTTGGGTAAAATATTATAGAGCAGGCATGCTACTGTTTTTGAATGCAATAATATTTTCTTATATGCCATGAAACAGGTATCCTTAACCTTTTGGTTCAAATGATCCCCTCCATGTTTTATGATTCTTTATTTTTTATGAAAACAGCCGCTTCAACATCCTCATGTAAATATTCCCGCTCTAGGAATATCGTTTATTAATAACCTTAAATACGGGAATTTCAAAATCGAAGATGCAAAACAAAAGACCTGTTTGAATAAATATTACTGAAACATTTCTACGTTGTATTTGGAATCGCTTATCTTTTTATGCATAGTTTGGATGAATAATAGTGCCACCTAATAAGCTTCATGGTTATTTTATGCACTAGGATGGTTCCTGTGTAGATTGAGAGTATTATAAACATGTAAGATCTCGATTTCTTTTGCCATCTGTTTTATTCTTCTTCATGTTACAAATCTATTGAATAAACAGTTATAGCTTTTCTATGAATAGTTGTAATTTTTTTAAAAACTAAGATTTGGATTAAAATTTCTAAAATTTTTTACAAGCTTCCATGAAATCTTAGAGACTCAAAAGAAAATATTTTTAATAGGGATCCTTAACCTATATAATATGTAAATTTGTTGAAAAGATATTCTAAGAATAGTTTTTAATCGTTCTATTTGGTTCTACAGTACGCCTAATGAGTAGCATTTTATAGCCTACGAAAAATTATTTTCTTTACCTTAATAAATTTATTATTGTAGAATAGATCAATATAAAATAAAGATTAATATAACAGATTTTCATCGATAAATGTTTAATTAGTTGTTATTTATTTATAATAATATTTTTTGTCTTTATAAATATAATAAAATTTTTAATAATTATCAATCTTTGGCTTTTCTTAATTTGATACTATTATCAGTTAATAAGTTTATGGAACATCAAAAATTATATAGTCAATATTATTTTCTTTTATCATATATAACGATTTTTAAATATGTAACTATGGTTTTACAAATCAAACTAATACGTATAATAAATTATTTTTTAGACCAAATAATTTATAAATAATAATGTAATCAAATACAGTGATGTGTTTGTAAAAGAAAGTATTGCCAACTAAGCAACTTTATGAAAATATCTTATACAAATCTGTTTTTGGGTTATATTACGTGAATCAGGTTCGTTTATTTTTAAATTTGTTGACGTCGAAAAAATTTTTGACGAAAAAAAAGTGGTGATTGCACCTCTGCTAGTAAAATGAATAAGTTCTTGAAATATAAATCATTAATATGCTCTATGCGTAGGTGTTCTAATACCATCAACTAGTAAGAACGGAATAATATCATATTAAACACTCAACCATGATTTTTGCAGTTGTTGAAAAATTTAAATCTCTATTACGTGTATTAAAGACATTAGTTCATGTGTGATAATCAAAGTTAAAAAACTGGGGAACATGCATTGAGCCCGAAAACGAAGAACCTGATAAAAATACAAAATAATTTAACTTCTTATATTAAATTTTGTTGGTCTTTTTATAGAAACATAAGAAACTGGTAAGCCATTTATCTGTTAAGATATATTGTTAAATACACTATTTCCAATAAATTAAAAATATTCGGATAATCTATCAGCGAGCCAAAATAAACGAAACAGGTAACGGAATCTTGAAAATTATATGTGTATATTTTTATTCATTGAATTCTAAAACATATATTCATATGATTATTTTGAGTAGCCGAGATTCTACCCTAAATAATCGAAGGATAACCCCTGATAAATTGTCGAAATCTTGATTTTATCAATGAAAAATTTAGGGAAATCTATCCGAAACTAAATAATAATAAATTCATTTGATGAAACATTTGGATATTCTAGTGTTCTTCCTGGAGACTTTCGAAGTTTCCAGGAGGAACTACGTCCAGCGGGTGCAACGTAATTATAAGTGAAAGTATTTATAAATTAATAATTAAAAGAAGAACTAATTATTGGTCCTGAAACCTAGGTCTAACACGTTCTCTCTCAGCTGTTTCTTACGACAATATGGTAAGTTTAAAAGTCTTGAAAATGATAAAAAAACAATATCTATCGGCATATTTTTCCCTTAATCTGTATATTTATGATAGAACTTTTTACAACACAGCAAATAAAGAGGTAATGCGTTGTTAAATATTCCATGTTACTTGTATTTTTATGTAAAATTTGGTATTAACTCTATTTTGAATTTCTTTCGTATTTAGACCAATGTTCAAAATAATTAGAGCTTATATAGATTATTGATAAGAATTTTGTTTTGAAAATACATTTGCAATGCCTAATGTGGTAGAGGTCCAATAGTGTAATGTGATTCATTCCCTATATCGGATGTTTTATTTAGTATTTTAACAACGGGATAGTATGTCCTCCTATATAAAAATTTGTTACGTATAAGTGATATGAATAATGATATATATTAAAAAATTTTAAAACCTTAACCATATGGAGATACTGGAGTTTAAATGGCTAGCTAAAACATATAATGTCTGATTTTAAAACTTTTTGTTAAAAGCAGGCCTCGAATGTGGTCAAAAGAGTATATAAATGAAAAAGAACAGAAATAGTAAAAATGGTTCATCTTTCTACACTTAACTTTTATACTTTTATTATTTTTGTTTCACTAGAAAAAAAATTGTTATTAAAATATTTTTACTAATGTATATTTTATAGATTGTTAATCTTTCATTAAAAAATATAAATTTGACCAAAATCAAAGTTTTTACTATTTTTTAACTTTTATGGCAATGTTTATTTAAATAATTTTTTGCAATAAAGATTATCATCCAAAACTGACAAATATCATTTGATATATGTAGTTAATAAAGGAAAAATTTAAAATATAGTATATCAATTTCTCATGAAAGCTTAAAAATTTATTAAGAAAAGTCTAAAATCCCATATGTGAAATTTTCTTTTAACCGAAGTCATAATAGATCAATTTATAACAAAAAGATTGAGAAAATTTTAGTAAAATTTGTAATTTTTATGAATTCCACTTAATTATGTAATATACAATTAAAGTCGCCCTATCCAAAAATTTTGAAATGTCGTTTTTTCGGCTATTGATCTGCCAATAAATTGAAAATTGTTTCTGTTCGAAATATGTAATTTAAATTTCTAAAATAAATTTTAAAACTCTCTGATATCGAGATTTCTAAATAATGGAGTAATATGTGTCTATCTAAAAACATATATAGAATTATGACTTTAAAAAATAATGTTTTGATATCAGGTCAAATATGTTTGCATTTACAGCTCAACCCAGGATTTTGACTATAATTCGTTCTATTAATATTTCAGGACATTGATATTTGCTGATTAAAAACTTTTGATTTAACTCCAGGGTTTTCCTGTAGATTCTGCATTCTCAATTTATTATTCATAATTTAAGGAGTTGAAACCAATCCCATCTGCATAAAATATTTGTAAAAATTATTAAAAAAATTATAAATTCAAAAAGAAATAAATTATTATTCTGTGTTTCTGTAGATCTCATATGAAATGTATAAATCGAAGTACATTGCAATTAATAAAATAATTTTACAATCCTAATTAACTATAAAATTATATCACCTTTTAATTATAATTTGAAAATAATATGAATTTATCAAAAATAATCTAAACTTTTTCACATGATTAAAGGCATTTAATTAAATTTTTCATTCTGATCAAAAATTTTTTTAAACGTATCATAAAAGTAACTCCATCAATTTAATTATGTTCATTTTTAAGCTTAAATATATTAAACAAATTCCTTTAATATATATTTAGTTTCACATTAAATATCTGTTATTATAATTTGAGTTGAATATTTTGGTTTATTTATTAATCGAACATTCTCATTCTATAAAGAAGCTTTGGTGGTGAAGGTGTGTCAAAATTTGGTTTAACAATTCCCTCTTGCTCAAGATTTGTGGAATCATCTTCTACTTCAATTGGATCATAAAAGATGTCTTCACCAGTATTTTGGGTGAAGGCACTATTCTCATTAACACTACATTCTTCTTTTGTCACACTAAAATCAGTTGTTAGATCTTCTCCAACTTCTCTAAAAACTGATTCTTCTACAGATGGTTCATCATGAAATTCTTGAGAGTATGATATTTCACTATTTATATTCTTATATGGTCAACATAAATAAATATCATCTAACATCAATAATATCATTATAATCATGATCCAAGTCAATAGTGATTCGGTTTTCAGAAAAATTTTCCTTATTGTCACCCAATATATGTGAATCCTTCTTAATATTTTTAACACGATAACCTGCTGTTAAATTGTTTCTTTCGAACTTTTTCTTTGAAATTTCAGATAGACACTTGTCCTTGACATCTTGATCCCTATAATTTTATTACATTATTCAAAAAAATATTTTGTATAAAACAATGTAAATATTAGTTATAAAATTTATTATTAAAAAAAGACATCTTTCATTATATCTGGCATAGTATAGTTTAAATTTTTTGGTTATAATAAAATAATCTAAAACAATATTTGTTTTAATTATTTGTCCTAGATTAAGAAATAATTTCTTAAAAAAACATCTGAGATAAACATACCTATTAATAAACTTTTTAGGAATATCTAATTATTTTATTTTTGTATTAAGAATATTTAACATCGAATTTTACTTATTGCAAACCCTACATAGAGTTACTGAAAAATATGTCTAACAATAAAGTAAAAAACCTATTCAATGCATATTGATAATAAAATTTTCCCCTCTTTTTAACCGAACAAGATAGATTTTGGTAAAAAATATTAATAAGAAACTATTATGACTTGAAGTTCTAAATTATACTAATGGTTAATGTAATTATCATAAAAAGTTAAACATAATGAGATCATACAATTTTCAAAATTGCTATGGATGAACGAGAAAAAGAATATAACCTATGTTGATCTTCATGTGTTATTCTTTATTTGATGATAAAAAATCATCCTTCTCCCTTTATACCGAAGATAAAATATGACTAGATTCTTCACTTTTAAGCTAGTCTCTAATAATTATTTCTTTAAAAATATACATAAATCGATTTTTACGTCAACAATACCTAATTTCAAACTATCTCATTCAGATCATATTAAATTCAAGTTAAAAAGAAAATTTTTAAAAAATCTTATGGATTACGAGTTGCCAAAATTGCAGATTGAATGATTTCATGACATTTTATCCAAAAATTAAATAGAAATAGTCACAGTTGCAAAAAAAATACATTTGTATTGCTCTTATGGCTCAAATGAATACGTAATGTCTTATTTCATATTTTTTGAAGACATTCGAATGACAAATTATTTTTAATCCTTTAGCATCAAAATCATTTTTGATCTATTTTATTCAAAAAAGTATCGAATTTAAATTCTTTTTATACAAGATATAAATAATGCTAAAAGGCTGAAAACCGCCATTGCTAGTGTTTATTGAGACCCCAATTATTCGAACGTTTGGGAGTGATCGTTTTCCTTCCTGAATGTAAATTTTTGGTTGACCAAAGCTCATTTTTTTATATGTATTTGGAAATTAAAAAATATTCAAAATTGAAAAACAGAAATAAAAAAGCCTATAGTCGCGACACTGTTCCGAATAATGAATCCTGCAAATTATCAACTAGTTTTAGTATAATTTATTATAGTTACCCGCCTCTAATCAACTTATCCCTCAACATTTGATATATTAAAATCAAAACATATCTTAAAAAATCTTTTATATATCACAATTTTCGGATAATAGGGGCTTCACTTTATATATTTTTAACACCCTATTGACCGTTCCTTAAGTATTATATAATTTACTATTAATACTTTTTATTTATTTTTTTCCTAATTTTCACAAAAATTTGTTCGCAATAATCTAATAAATACTAAGATAATGAGTTTTACTTTTACCTGAATATTCCGAATCACATGTCTTAATTTTTCTACTTAAACGTTCCAAAATTTCGCTGGCATTTAGATCTTCTAAATCTTTTCCATAAATTTCCTTTTAATATTGGAAAAAAAATTAAAAGATAACATTTCTTACGAGACAACCAGTGTCATTCTCATTATCATTGCTTTTCTGAAAATTTAATTTTTGAAAGCTATCTTCTTTTGATATAACTTACAGGTCAGAGTAATCAATAAAGCAATACGAGAAGGTATGTTGACCTGTTGATTTTCTTTTTTATAAAATCTGGTCATATTGTACAGCTTTTTTGCAATTTTTGAGCGTTTCACAGCATCAAATATTCCTCCAAACCTTCTCTAACGAAGATACATTTTTATCAAAACTTAAGACAGTTATTCTATTCTTTGTGACACAAATTCCATCTCGAAACAAATTCGAATTCTAAGCAAAAATACATTATACTTACAATAAAAATTGAAACATCAGTTTGGTCGTTGTTGAAATCTCTTGCATTGAATTCTTTTATAAACGGGTAAAATTTTAATAAATAAAAATTACTTCTATCTAAAAAATCTCGAATGTAAATTTTATGAGACCTCCCATCCATTAACAGTTTTACCCCCAAATAACAACAGGGTTAATTACATGTTTGATGGCGGTTCCAACTAAGTCAGATTTTCAGACGTTTCTCGCTTCATAAATTGTATCATTTTTATTATTTAAATAGAACCTTGAGTACGTTTTTTGTTAAAAAATAATAGAACGTGATTAAAAAAACTATTTTTGTACTTATTTTGAATTCTAACCCAATAGTGGATCATATAACCATTTTTACTCAAATGATTCTCAATTATGAATCAATTTGTAATTTTTTTTATAATCTACGTCTTTTTTAATGCATTATTCCCTTAATTGTTTAAAGCTTCGATTACTACTAACAATAATTTTTTTTAATAATTCTTTTCTAATTATTGTTTCCAACATGTTTCTGTTTGTTAAGCCTTCAAAAAAGTTAAAATGCAATCTAAGATAAAAAA
>LDMZ01049771.1:0-22271 GCA_001455285.1 Sphaeromyxa zaharoni
CGTTTTCCTACTTTTGGAAAAATTTACTATTTTGGAACCATTTTTGGAATATTTTAATTTTTATAAAATGTGATTATTGCATTCCCTCATTGTTTCTTGAGAAAAGCTTAGCCAAATCATGCTAATAATTTGCGTTTTAAAACGAGAAATTGTAACTTTTAAATTTTCTTTAATTTTTTATAATCACAAGTTTCTCATAAGCTTCACTACTTTTTGAATGGCGCGAAGCATCAAAGAGAATATTTGTTTAGATTCTGATTGAACAAATTGATACTAGATTCATAAATTCATCTTATATTCTTATCTCCGTCAAAATTATTTTCAGGACGAAATTTTATTTCTATATTAGACAGGAGATTTTTCTGCCTTTTGATTTACTAATACTAAGTAGATATTAATATAGTTTTCGTATTAAGCATGCGATCTCGGAAGTGTAAACTTGAGAAATCTAAATTTATCGTAGCAGACATGGAATAAAATTATACAATTTATTTTGCATGCTCATATTTTTTTATTTTAAAAAAATTATTTTTAATTAATTAGAGGTTTGAGTATCGAAATAAAAATTTTTCTCTGTTATTCTTAAAATTATTAGTAATATATTGTCGTAAACCTTCTCTGGTTTACGGAAAAGATAAAGGAAAGTGAAGGTGGCGCGGCGATATATAGAACTCATTAACGTGTAGCGATAGTTGCTAAAACGTCGAACTAAATGACGTATTCTTACCCTGCTCCGGCAGGTAAATATTTTTTAATAAACTATTTTCTGCTGAACTTCCGATTTCCGTGGAAACCTTCAAGAATATTAACTTTGCTTGTTGTCATTTTGAAGCTGAAGTAATTCAGAATCTAAATTTAAAATATATTACAGCTAGAAATCTCCTTAATCGACAATATGATATTTCTCCGATATCATACATTTTAGCAGTTTCATGAAGAAGCTTGGATTTACGTTTATTTATTTCCCATGTTAATAACTCAATGATTTTGAAAGCACTTTGTCAGGAACACGCCCTTTAACTTTGAATTTCATGATATCGTCGGGATCCTTTGGGAAAATGGAATCAACACGCAGAATCTATAAGATGAAAAAAAATTAATTTAAAAAATTTTGTTTATTTTCATGTCAATTTAAGTAGGCTAATAAATTGTTCCACCTGCTGAAGGATAATGCAATCATGAGTAACTTTTAAGTTTTTGTTAAGGTCACAAAAATTTTTCAACTAGAATTGGATATCACATCTAGGAATTCATGTTTATTTTGATAAATAAATAATTAAAAAATTCTTTTTTTAAAAATTTGGTCTTATTATCAGTTTGAATGCACTGGTGTAAATAGGGATGCAACAAATATTACCTCTATTTTATATTTTTATCCGACTCAGATTAAAATTGATATTCCCTTATATACAGTAAGTGCTTTCATTTTTATTTTTTTAAGTTGTTAAATATAAATATAGAATCATCAAAAAGGATATATTTTAGATTTCAACCACAGAAAATACATTCATAAGTAACTAGTCTCTGAAAATATAGTCATTGCTTAAGACAATCTGTGAACACAATTTACTAAATATTTCATTAAAAACGAATATATTTACAAAAATGTTGAAATTTTTAAGTCAATATGTATGGTATAGAAATTAATAGAAAATGATTTGTAACCTATAAGAAGCAATAAATACCCATATAACATAGTTTTTAACAAGTACTGCTATTTAATATTCAGGAGTTCAGTGAATAATGAACTATATTTTCAAAAAACTTTTTCATCACTTCCATCCAATTTTAGCCAAGAGCAAAGTATTTACTAATGTAATTTTCCTCTTTTTCGATTTCAAGAATATTTTCTTGAGACAATTTTTAGTCATGAGTATAATAGCACTATGAAATTAAGCTGAGAAGAGAGATTTAATAAATAAAAAAATTTAACTAAGTTTATAGATAAAATATTTTGTATTTTCCAAACATCATGGAATTGAACACTACTCATAACAAACACACAGAGCATTTACATCAATTTAGAGGATTTAAATAAAGCAAAAATTCAATTTTCCATCAAATAAAATTTTTAATAACCGAGATAATATGGGTCCAAATGCGATGAAAGGGATCTGATTGTCGCTGATGTTGAAACTATAGAATCCATCGGTAGGTGCAATTTTTAATTAATGACTCCTGTATTGCGGAAGGCAATAAAGATTAGCAATTAAAACTGTATAAAAGCAAAATGTATATGATTTAATTCAGGAATAAAACGGAATTCAGTGATGTTTTAAATCAATAAATATTATAACAACTTTACATAGGAACCAGAATTCAAGAAAGGAAAATACGTCAAAATTACAGCTGATGGAAAGTTTTAAATTTGTGTCTTATGCACGAAGGTTTCTACTCTCATTCCGGCTGTGCTGAGAGAAATGATAAAGCCACGATTCGAAATATCATTTTGCATCACATTAATATACTACTATTTAATTAGAACGCAAAAATCTTTAAAAAGAAGAGACCAAATTCTAATCAAACAAAACTGAGAAAGCGTTTTAGGCTATAGGTTGATTTAAGACAATCAATTTTAATTTTTTCTCTAAAATATGATCGGAAAAAATTTTATACATGAATGAATTCGGATTCAAGAAGTTTTGTGGGTAGATGGTCAGATTGGTATTTGCCATTTGTTCTGTTAATGGCGTTAAATTTCTGAATATTTTCATCTACACTTAAAAATGCATAGAAGGTAATATGTTCTATAAAAGCTAAAATTGTGTTTATAACACCATATATTCTGTGGACTACTCATTGAAACTTGAGAAATTTTGATTTCAGAGTTGCATAAATTCTTTTTATGGATAATGTCAGATTTCATGATACAAAATAGGTTTTTGAAGCCAGAATTCATGAAATGATACTCTTATCTCAACACTTTTCTTTCCTCAATAGGAAGAAAAATAAATGGAAATTATTTGTTAAAATTGATTGACTACTCTTGAGTATGTTACTCTACTTATTTTAAGGAAATATATTCAAGAAATCATCTCGTTAGGTGTATATCAATAGAAATAATAGAATGTCATAACAAAATTATAATAAATTTATTCAATGCTTATTGTTTTTTCCGTATTAATTAAAAAAAATAAGATTAAATAATCGAAGAACCATATTTGAAAATTATAATAATCATTATCAAGTTCAGCGAAATAGATGTGAAGCCTTCTGTCATCATTGAATATTTTTTGCAATAACTCATTTCTTACAGATATTCATGAAAATATAGCGAATAAGCATATTATCAACAATTTCCTCCTATGATATCACTTCTTATAAAAAATATAGTATATAAATATAAATTTCGTCAGTTTGAAGGTTGATTATAGCGATTTTATCTTTATTTATATCTGAATAAGCGTAGTTATTTGATTTATGAGTTCTAAAAAAATACTCATATCGGGACAACATACAGTTTTTTTCTATAGATCAACAACCTCGAAGACATACAAAGCAACAATTTGTTTTGGGAGATTCTGATAAGAACAGACATCCTCCTCTTTCTATGTTTTTCTATTCAAGAGCGAATATTTCACGAGCTAACCTATGGAACTCGCATATACATAAATATATTCTGTCTTTTATACTTACTATATTCACATCCATTATTCAAAGATGCTGTCACAACCATTTATATTCCTTATATTTATTTCTTGTTCATTCCCATTTTTGGATAATACCTATTCATTAGAAAAGTCCTAAATGTAATATAAGCTTTAATATTACTCACGTTCGATGCAGTCCTCTATACATGGCATGGAAGGCAAAAATTGAGAGGGTTCGATACTCAGGAGGTTTCTGGCGCTCGCCCTTCGTTGTGACCGCTTCTTTTATTGGTATTTCATACGGTAAAAATTATTTAGTATAAGATAAAGAATAACTAATCTCTAAATTATTGTGGTTCCTTTTTTCCAGAAATACCTTCATCCTCCGAGATGGGCTTGACAAATATGTTTCAGTGTAATTCCTTATAATATAAATCCAAAACTACTCTATGACAGTCAGCGTATGAATCTCGGTGAACTTCTACATGCGATCCTTTGTTTAAGAAAAAATATATTTTTCTCCTTTGTTTATAACAAATCTCGATACATGTATATTATAGTGGAATAGAAGATTGGTCTAAATATACCAGTATATCAAAATTTATCAATATAATTCTGAATATGTTGATTTTATACAATGTTCTTATTAAGTAATGTTTTAAAACGAAATATTACTTCATTATCCTTGCTCTTGTGTCAGCATAGAACCTTTAACTTGATGCAAATTCATTTGTACTGAGCTAAATTTGATTTCAGCAAAATTCTAAATGAAAAACACTGACAAAAATATCCATTAGGGTGAAATAAACTGTTAAATACTGAGTGAAGTATAAAGCAGATAATTTACGTTAAAATTCACCTACTGATTTTCTACATTCCAAGAAATAATAAAGGTTTCTAATATATAGTGGTACTTCCACAGGAAATGTCCATACTATCGAGGTCTGCGATTAGGGGACGTGTCTATATACCCTTTAATCATTACTTTTGAACTAAAAATTGTCAACCATAATATTTAAATTATATAGTCATCAAATTGATTAAAATTTGAACAACGGCGGTTCAAGTAAATGGGAAGGCCTAAGAATGAATGTCGGCAGCAAATAAAAAGAGTTGAGGATACCATAAAAAATAAAATTCCCGCCCTTGATTCCAGATTGTTCACCGCTACGCAAAAACAAAACGGAAAAAGAAAAACAATAACTACTAAACAAAATTCGTGCTGTACAAGTAGGCAAAGGCCATTAGAATACAAATTTCAAATTCTATAGTACAAGGCACAATAAAGAAACCAATTAAAGGGACTCTTATTTAGTTTAATACAATGCGCAAGCTCGGATTCACTTCACGTGTGGTGGCTGTTCTATCTGCTTGTGTGTTTGGCCATGGTTGCACGTAGAACTACTTCTGTCAATTTGAAGGAAAAGTCGGAAATGACAAAACAAATTGAAAAGGTTCCTCCTTATTTTTTACCATTATAAAATATCTAGTACTTTATTGAGCTTAGGACACATCGTACTATCGGCAAGGCTATGAACAAAAAGCTACCAATAATAAAGACTGCTGTTTCAACAATTTTTTTCTGTAACATCTAAAAGGAGTTGGACTTTGGTGGATCTCCTTCCATCGTGATCTTTGTTAAAGCCTATCTTCTTAAAGCTGTCAAGCCTATTCTTGTTTTTTATCTTATTGAAAATTATGTCTCTTAAGAGTGTACTCAGAACCGAACTTGAAAAGAAGTTTCTTAAACAAGTGTACTTTGTGGGTCATGTTTCTGGTGTCCCTTCAGATTGTTAACATTTCGTAGAGGCGAATTCTCCCAAAACCTTCAAAGAGGACTGCTGAAGCCAAGAAGTATAGACCTCATCGACGTACTGTGACCGGTGTTCATGAATCTATTTTGGAAGATCTCGTTTTCCCCAGTGAGGTTATGGGCAAAAGAGTTGTTTACAATCATGGAGTTAAACCCTTAACAAAAGTGTATGAATTTAGTGGAGAACTTTGCTATATTTTTTCTAGGCATCTTGATTTGAGGCTTAAGAATTTTATGGAGGGGAGAGTATATGTATGAGTTGTATTTTTAACAATTTTTTAGCTTTTAACTCTTGGAAATGTTTATAAATACGTTACCGGACGAGATGTTAAGTTCGAATTTCCTCTTCATGATTGCCCTATGAGAATTGGAAAGAAATCTACCAAGAAAGCCTAGTGAGCATTATGTAACATCCTAGATTTGCAATTAAAAAAAAATATAATATTGTTTTATCTCATTATGCATATCACCTTAAAACATCACCTAACCTACCTATTATCATGTGCCAACCTAACAGTTGTGGAATCTTAAGAGAACCTGTCCTCAATCAAGTTCTGTCGTTTTGAATTAGATGTAAAATTATTGCTTAAAATGGCTTATTTAACACAATTACTAATTTCTTACCCGTATCGAACGCTTTTCGGATGTTGATCTGAAACTATTGTTATTTCATAGAATATATGGGTGGTCAATATATATATATATTAAAAATATTAATCGACGCGAAGCTATGTGTATTCCTATATTTTTAAAAGTGATAGGTTTGTTTGAAGATTATAATTAATCTGATATTAAATTTTTAGATGTATTTTCAAATTAAATAATTAATTGTAATTGGTCCATTACGAATAAATCGAAAATTTGAAGAGTATTGCAAATAGTTTAATTATTACCAACGAAATTCATTTTTATACAGATCAAAGCATTTAAAATCCTGTCAGATATGAAAGAAAGGTTTTTTTGATTAATGATCTCCGGTTTTATCATCAGTGGTTCGTTACCATTATATAGTTTTTCCAAGATTATAGGAATCCTTTCGACTTTGTTAAAATCACTAAATTTGCTTTGGCCTTGTACCAACAAGCTTATTTTTTTTGTTTGTAAAATTTGAATGATTCATTGAGGAATGAAGCTTTTAAAAAATATGATAAGCGTCCTAATAAAGCTAGAAGATTAGAAATAATTTCTGTCAATTATTTATTAGAGAATGAAGAAATTATCCTCTACATTTATATACAGTGTTTTCAATTCTATTTCGTCAAAAGAAAAACTAAAAATATTACGAGTGAAAAGTATTTATTTGAAATCAATTACTAACTAATTTTATTCAATGGTTTCTTTTCTTCTACATCGTTGTAAAACCCTTCTGGATTGTCTTTCCCACCCAATACAATCAATAGATGTAATTTGACTTCAGCCATTGTCCATTGCTGCAAATAATTCCCTTTCATTATTTACTAATGATCCCCTTACAATCTCTTTCCATTTAGTAAACATCTCCTTTATTGGATTGAGGAAAAGGGAATACAGTGGTAAAAACCTTAACTTGTGGGGCTGTTTTCAATAAAATCCACAACGATTTGAACCCAATGAAAACTGACATTATCCATAATTAATAAACAAGGCCCTTTTTCATTTATATGAAAAAATAATTCCTCAATAAACGTTACGAAACTTTCAGCAATGTAGCCCCCTTTTTTTATCGGAATACGAATTGGACCATCTCTTGACATTGAGGCACAAGTTGAAAAATTGATTCCCCTGACACCTTAGACATTGTAATTGTTTGTTGAGATCTTGGGGCTCTAAAGTAGAATCTTCTCAACGTAACATTAAATCCGACTTCGTCCACATAAATGATGTTTGACCAATCATACTGTGTTGAAATTTCGTCGAAATCACTGGCATATTTTTCTCTTAGATTAAGAGTACGCTCGGTGTTACGTTGAATTTGAATCTGGTGTGTTCTTTTAAAAGAGTAGTTCTTTCTCGTTAGGAAGTAGTGAATTGAGGTATTACTAAGATTTATGGAATCATTTTCACTTACCTTTTCCTTCAATTCTGCTAGGATCAGCATTGAATTATCTGCAAGTAATTCACAAAGATAATTTTTTGCATCCATGCTCACTTGACGCTCATGGCGCCCTCTTTGCACCAGATTCCCAAGATTTAGTTTCCTGATATTTTTTAATAATCGAGGAAACGGTAGTTCTTTTTAAACTCAAGTTTCTTGAGATTTCTGCTGCGTTCTTTCCATCTGAAAACTGAGATTGAATTAACAATCTAAATTCCGGCGTTATCTTCATATGTGTGATCCTCTTGAAATACTAGAAGTTTCATCATTGAGTACTGGAGGACTGTCAGATTCAGCTTGTAAAACATTATTGTTGTTTTCTTGTTCCATCAAGGGATAAAATGTTTTTATTTTTTCCTTTCGACGAAATTTAATTGAAAACCCTGTATCCTTAACTTTATTAGAACAAACGATGATGTGTTTGATCGACGGTGCATGAATGGCGAATCTTAATTATAAAGACTGTTCTCTTAATAAAAACCCCTTATTACAATAATTTCAAATTGTAAGTAGCATTCTCAATGCATGTACTTATTTTTTGCATATGTAAAAATATAGTGTTGGATCCTCCATCGATTGACGAATGAAGAAACCTGACTATTTCTTAGTAGTATTATACATATACCTATATATATGTTCTTCATTGCATCGGTCACATTAGGGTACACTCCTTGAGCAGGAAGGTGCTCATGTGTAAATTTCTTTTGGGGAGCCGTCAGGTCCCGGGAATAAATCCCAGAATAGGTTCTGAAATTTTTATTTAATTTCTCGACATTGTTGCCTCCTTTGATTGTTCCAACAGAGAAAAAATCACTAAGTATTAATTCACATCGTATCGAAGGATTAAAATATTATTAAGGTTAATCCATTTTTTTAAATCAGTTATATGATTCCATGTTTAGTTTATTCGATTAATTAATATCTTAGAAAAAGGATTTACGTAATTTTTAGTTAGGTTTCTTAAATCAATTATATGGCCAAATATGCGAAAGGTTTTCGTCTATTTGAGGAAAAAATATTTTTAAAATGACAACGATTGTCTAATATGCTAATTTTTTGGACGACTTAATTGATGAAAACATAAATAAATACTTATCTTTTAATATAAAATTAATCTAGCCTGTCAATAATTATATATATTAAATATGGTTCTGGGACAATTTCATGATTTTCTTCTGTTGGATAAAAAGTAGTTTGTACAAAGATATGATTCGAACATTTTTAGATAAAAATTTTCTCTTTCATAAGATATTTGATGTCTTAATTTATTTTATTATATCTAGAACATCAATAAAGTTACTTTAGTAATACTAACAAAAATTATGATTTTGTTTTATCGGAAAAAATATTATTAGCACCTGTTTGTGGAGAAAAACCTTGGAGTTATCCAGTTACCATTGGATAGAGAGCCTTACCATGTGGTACTCATACTTTGAATTTACCCAGTATCAGAGCCCCAAGAGACATCCAAACATTAATGCAACCAGTTTCTCTAACTTTATTCGCCATTCTGTTCTCTAACCGATAAAGATTACTCGAAGCATTTCTGAATTTTTAAAAATATTTTAAATTTTGTTCTGTTTTGTGGTTCTTTTAAAGAGAAATAGTATGTGATTAGAAGGGGAGGGGTTTAGGTAAATATTATATGATTAAAAATAATTAATAAAATTTGTAAAGAGATATATAATAAAAATCTGTCCAAACGTAGATTGTTGACTGAAAATAAAGTTTTAAGGGATGGAGGTTATATCATATGAAAAAATAAGTTCGGAAGTTGGAACTGATCAGTAATAGTTAAAATATATATACATCGGTATGAAACTTGCATGATAGCATATGGTGGACCCACAACTTAAGTATCAATGATACAATTAGGAAAAACAATTGAAAGCCATACATTTTAAATCATTCATCTTTTTTGAGGATTTAGTAAGTAAAATATCATTAATGGTTGTTTTTCAATGTTTTAACCACTTTTCATTCATCTTCCAAGGTATGGACTGATATTTATTTTCAAGATGACCTTCAATAAAACACTTTTATATTCAGGCTTTCTTATTAACTCTGTGTGGTATTCATCCCATTATTTTGCCAGATTTTAATTAATTCCGTGAAAACCCCTAATATCTTTAAAATTTTTTCTGATAGATTGAAAAAAATTATTTTAGTTACTTTTCCAGAGAACGAAGTCTTGATAAGGTAGTGTAGCCCTAGTATAAGCGTAGGTAATTGGGGTTGCTATAGTAGCTGAAAACCCTACACTGTCTGCCGGGAGCGCTGGGATGCTTTGGCTGGCGCCTAACCTGACGCAAAATCAGGCTGGAGGTAAGTTTCATCTTACTGAACCGCCTCCAAAAATATAAGGAGCAGGTAAGGGTTTTTGTCTCCATAGCTAAGAAAAAAATATTTTTAGTTACTTCTACCAAATATTGCTTCAAATGAAAAACAATTAATAGAGGATTGTTTTAATATGTTATAGGCATATATGACCATTGCGAACTCTCATTACTATTTTTTTTGCATTATCTAGTTTTTTTTAATAGAATATTTATAGCTGACAGATTAGATTGTACTATGATACCATTTCCTTGAAAATGATAGGATGTATTATAACTTTTGAATAACACATAACTTGCACATTCTTTAAAAAATATGATCCGAAAAG
Organism: Sphaeromyxa zaharoni; assembly: GCA_001455285.1. NCBI lineage: Eukaryota > Metazoa > Cnidaria > Myxozoa > Bivalvulida > Sphaeromyxidae > Sphaeromyxa > Sphaeromyxa zaharoni. The sequence goes on from LDMZ01049771.1 coordinate 10,143, forward strand.
TTTAGATCTTTAGCTGAATAAATTCTATGGAACTAAAAACTGATAAAAGTTTGAAATAAGTAGTTGATAGTGGTATTCGATGTTTGTTCCTCAATTTTTCAATCTTAAACCATTTATTGAGGGAGTCTTAAGCCCTCAGAATTTACCCTCTTGTGGGATGCATAACTTGGAAGTTCAAGAATATCACTTGCACTGGTATCCTATGGCTTGCCGCTATGCCTACTTTTAAGCAGTGACTTTTTTGAAACTCGAATAGACAATTAACAATTCCCCCAATTTATGCAGTAACTAACAGTTTTGTTGTAATTTCCTGCCCAATAACCACGTTGTAATAATAAATCGAATGTTTTTCAGAACTCAAATAATCAGATATATGAATATCATGAAATCATCAGAATAATTTTTATCACTGCCTATTTAGGTTAATAGGTATATTATCTGACCCCAACATCAAATGTTCTTGTGTAGTTGCGATGTAAAAGTCCCTCGATTAGTTTCAAATGATTTCTTAATTGAACATATCTCATTTTTATATCATTTTTAATATCTTTGAAGTTTTAGTTAGACTTATTTATATTATCTATTGCAAAAATGACATTTTTCATCTCACTGTTGTGACAATGTCTTGCTCGCCATTGGAAACTATTGGGTCAAGATGTGTAATCAGTGAAAATTTGGATGGCGTATTTACGTTCGTATTTATTATCCTTTTCTGTAATGAACTTCAAAGACGAAATACTCTAGCTTTATGAGTAATCCTCAAATTCTTTCTGATCTTTGTTTATTTTCTATCAAAGAAATAATGGTTGTTTATCTTTATAAGAGGAATTTTTCTTTCCCAAAAAGTAATCATGTAAATGCTTTAGAGGATTGACTAAAGTGAAACATTCAAGCTAATAAATTTAATATTTTGTTTAAGCATTATTTAACACTTTAATTAAACATTCTATTACAATATCTCTCCTGTAAAATAACAGCACTAATTACACCGAAACTGGATTCAGCAAGTAGTGGAAGTGGTTTTGATAAATTAGAAAAGGGCAGAATAAAAAAAGATTAAGGTTATCAATTAATTTTTCAAAAGCAAATTCATATTCATGATTCTAGGTTAAAAAATTCTCTATAATCGATATATAGTGTAATGTCTGAGCTAAATCAGAGTACTTATCAATAAATTGTTTGTAATAGGAGGCAAACCAAAAAATTTCTGAACATCTTTACTTGAGATGTATCTTACATTTTTTCAAACTGTTTCAATTTTAATAATATCTGGTAACATTCCATTTTTGGTAAAAAGTAAACCTGATGGGATATGATTTCTTTACTTCAGATTTTAGGCTTAGATCCTTGCTTTTCAAATCAAGATCTTGAATACAGCACAATACTTCTTTCAAAATTAAATTATGTTTCTGTATTGAACCTAAATAAATAATAATACCATTAACATACACTAAGACACAGTTTAGCTCCTGAAATATGAGATTCACGATCATTTAGACGCTCCTTTAATGCTCCAGTTAACCTAAAAGGTATTACTGCAAATTTCACTAAACAAAAGTTGTGTCCAAGACTAAATGAATTTTTCTCATTTTAGTTTTTTTCATTGTCATTTTCCATTACCCACTTTTCAAATCAAAGTTACACAACAAGGGGACCATCCAAATACGGTTTTGCACGTTTTATATAAGTGGGAGAGCTTATGTATATCTTTTGAAAATATTAATCACTTTTCTATAATCAATTAAAATCCTGAATATCCATTCCTTCTTTGGGAACAACCCGGCTGACTAACAATATGGACCTGAACTTCAATGTTTTTATCTGTGCCAATTCTATTTTTTGCTTTAACTTAGTCGTTCTGACAGCTAAAAAAATTAGAATACCATTTAGACATCTAAAAAGTAGTTAGAGCAGCTTGATACAACTTCCTTCACAATTTTGATGGCAGGAAGATCGATGATTGTATCATGGTCCACTGCAATTTATCATCAATATAAGTTCTTCTATATTTTGATCCCTCTTATAGTACTTATGCTAGTCAAAACATATATGTATAACTTGCTTTCCACCCAACGATTCACTACTAATAATCTTTTTATCAAATAAAATTCAATTTACAAATTTAGAACCTAAGTCTGCCTAATTCAAATTTTGCGAATTTCTAGCAGACTACCTGATACTTGCTAACAGCACAGCTTACTTATGAATAAATTTCTGAATCATAATTCAGAAAAACGATTTTTAACAACTGTTTATTAAAATTTTAAACATGAATTGTTTAATATCACTATGATGCTTGCATAAGGAATAAAACGAATCCGAAAATGGAAACACGTATATCAAAAATACTTTTCAATTACTGATGTTCATGACGAAGTAGCTGTTTTCTTGTATCATCAAGATTTTGTTAGATCAAAACTTAAATAATTTTGTTAAAATGCTTACCCTCTTTCGACATTCTTTCAGGATAAACTGAAAAATGAGTTGATAAAATGACGTATACAGTAAAAAAATATTTTCATGCATCTTCTTATCGTTGTAAAATAAAATTTAGTTTAACTTTCAACCGTTATTTTGACAAACTTCTAAACCTAAATGAATTTTTAGATTAAAACAAATTAAAAATTCTAAATGGAATAAAAAATTTTAGGATGATTTTTGTACTTCAAAATTATAGGATTTATTTTAAAAAACAATAAATAACATCAATTGCATTTAACCTATGTCTGTTCCAAGATAATTTATTTCCTGCCATCAAGAATTACGTACCTGATGCAAATTTATTTTCAATAAAAAACGACTGAAAATTCGCATTGAGCTACATTGTTAGGTGCAAAGTTTGTTTGTGCACTAATCGTAACTTGCAAAAATAGAACTTTTTTAAAAGGATATTACAATGCCTAGTGTATTATTACAAGGGAGATATTAAACAATATTCACACTTTTTTATGCTGCAACATAAAATATGTATTTTTATTAAAAAATCAAAAATTTTAATAAAGTCGTTTCAAATTTTGTATTGTAATAAATATAGTATTATCAACAATCGCTATAGTAAATTTTATTCTAAAATTATGTGCTAGTGTTAATGTGAAAAAGCTAACAGGAGTAGAGTTCATTTGTTTATTAATTGAGTCTAAAAAAATGATAAATTTTGACCTTTTAGCCACTTATAGGCACCCTTTTTATAATTTTTATTTTAAAGATATACAAAGATTTTTCAGGTGGAATCATGTTTATACAGGTTCTTCACCGCCGATAATATAGAAAAGAATAAAAAATCTTTTCACCTTATTATATCCCACAAAAGATTTATTTAATATTGATATGAATGATTAATTTTTGCTGCTATTTATAATAAAAAAGTAAAAATATATTTATTTACAACATAATTATGCGATTTCTCCATGTGGGTTGATAATTTTTCTAAATTAAAATAAATTTAAAGAAATTTATTATCATCGAATATATGATTTTCGTGTTTGCTAAGCTTTGTATTGCCACATGTTGAAACACAGAACAGATAGGGTTTAATAACAAATCATATTGTATATTAAATTTTACAGCTTTGTTTTTTTATAATTTTTTCTTCAAGAAACTCTCGCTGTAGTTATTTACTCTGTTTAAACATTGAAAGTATCTTATTAACGATCGTGTTGAGAACGTTCTTGTTTTCACCGTAAAATCCAGACTCAAGTTTATATTTGCGCCTTACGATCTGACTATAAAAATCCAAAATAAATGCATTGAATGAAATGTAGTGCTTGACTTGATGCAATTTCATTAGGATTATAAAAATTTGTTATCAATTTTATCGAAACTAGGACTGTATTCAATGATCAATTCCATCACAAGGGATCACACGGACCAAAATCAAAACTTATATTAGGGAAAAGTTTACAGAAAACAGTACTTCACTGTTGACTAGTTCCCAAATATGGTTTTGTAAACGATTGTTGCCGTTTTTGGTACAACCAAACGATCTATCATTGTGCTCTGTCAGTAAAAGATTATTACATCTACTTAACGTATATTTTTTATATGTTTCATATTTCATTAATGATCATTTCTTTTGATTTATAAGCAGTTCATTACATGTATTTCTTAGTATTTGGTCAAAAAGAAAATAATAGGTTTATTAATAATTTCTGATGAAAGCACAATTTATAAAACTATAACACTTGATAAAATAAGAAAAAATAATATCCACTTTAATTTTTGCCAGGAACAGTCACGTCTTAATGAGCTTAAAACAAATTAAAGAAAAACAAAGTATGGTATAATTAAAAGAATTGAATATTCTTGTTTCTTATTTGCAGTAAATTTTAGTATATGGAATTACTTATTCACTTGACTTATCTGTAAGTAGTTATGTAAGGCCTTAATGCTATTAAAAGTTCTTTTTTCTGTTTTTGAATGCCGGCAATTCTTTTGGTAGCTATACCCTTTTAATTTAAATTTTAAAGTTTTATCGAGAAGTAAAAAAAGTGACTACTTCTTTTGCGAATATAATATGGAGATCCGTTACAGTTGAAATTTACCCCGAAACTTTATTGATGGTCGTAATTTTTGCCCAAATTTATGTTTTTATTTTTATGGTAAGAATGAAAATTTCGATAACAAAGGTTACTTTTATTTCACTTTTGGAATATTATAGCCGATGGACATTCTTCTAATTGATTGAATCATGAATACGTCATTTGAAAAATAAGCAGTAAATTACAATAAATTACCATTTTTAACACAAATCAAGATATTAAATTTTAATTCGTTTATTATTTCGAATAGAACTGAATATTTTACAAATTTTTATCTTATATTTTTATACGGAAATAATTAATCAGAACCAAACGCCTTGTTTAAAAATGTTTAATTTTTTTAAAGCATTTCATCTAATTTTTTATTAATTATATATTTTTCTATATCTAAGAATCTTTTCAGAGCATTAATATACCAATTTGAAATCTACATTCAATTATTTCGATAAAAAAAATTCTGAATTTATCAAAGTGGGTATTCCTTTTTGGATCCTTTGCTTATGTAAATAGAAGACTCATTACACACAATTCAAAATATACAGAAATATAGGACTAAAAATTTACTCTCAAAATAACTGACAATATTAAAATTTTTAACTTTTAAAAACTTCCGGTATATATTATCATCTTAATCATATTTTCTGTCTAATAAATTGTTTTACAGGATTAATTTTCTAAAATTCCACAAAATTTCGTTTTATTATGTAATAATTATTATAAGAAATAAATTATGAACAAATAATTGATAATCTAAATAAAAAAAATAGTTCGTCGGTAAAATCAGAGGCTAATGTGACTCGATTCTTTCTTCTTTTTAACTTATAAAAAAAAAGTACGCAAGCTATAACTGAGTATAAAAAAAGAGATTTTTGCAGTAAGATTTTGAAAAATATATCAAATGCGTGTCTCGACTGATCTTAATTTATGTTTTTCCGAATGTTTACAGATTAGAAGCCCATAAATTATTACTTGGCTTTATTTTGGGTTAGACCATAATTTTGATCTACAATGATAAACTAAAACAATTTTATTATTCTGAGAAACATTAGTTACACAGCCTAATGTTATAGTAACAATCAAAAATTAAGAATGCATATTTTAAATTCTCTAGCATTTTAACTTTTTAAGGTATTCAATACTGGTCTTCAGAAGTTTTTTGTTACAATATATTTGATGAAACATAGTCATACGATTTTCTGACATGAACTTGCGTAATAGTTCATGTTCTTGTTTCAAAATAATGTTTATAATGAAATATTACATATCCATTAACACAGTAGGGAATAATAATAGTACCAGTAACTGAGGTTACATGCTTTATCTGAAAATTGCAGATACATCCAATGGATGTTTTAAAATTGTTAAAATGGTATCACTACTCGATATCACCAGATTAATCACCACCGGTAAATTAGCTACGACGGGATTTTCTGTTAAACTTTGAAAAATTTCAAGGATATTTTTTGGAATTATTAATATCATTCTTATGCTAAAAAGAATTTCCTGCTTCATCTCATTAAAAATATTCTTTATTTAAAGAACTAATATACTCATTGATTTGATCGATTGAGCAATGTTTATTATTTTTTTTCAAGAGGTGCTTTGTTAGAAACAATATGTTAAAATACATTGCATGTAAATTTGCAAAACTAAATTTCAATCATTTTAAAATTCTTTGAATCTTTAAAAATCTCATGTGCTAATCTTCAAATTTTTATATCTTGTATATTTAATAAGGAGTTGAAAAACTCGAAAAATTAATTAAATGATTTAATATTTATGTGAATTGTTGAATATTTATTAATCTAATTAATAAATAACAATTTTGATTAGAAAACTCTTTAATTTTTTAATATAATTAAAATCTTATATTGTATGTGACGCACACTGCAGGAAGCCTGTCGTGGGTACACAAGTAAAGAAAGTTGTCTTTATGTGCAAAATATTCAGATAATTAATTAGCTATCCTTTAATCAAATATGATACTCCTCTAGCAGTTTTTGATGTTTTATCGTCGTTGCACCCCTATCGGTTAATACAACAGTAGGATAACGATTTGAAGTAAGCCACTCATGGAGTTATTTCGTAATTTTTAAAAATTATTTTATATCTTTCATTAAAATCTCTGCATACCGTTGGATATTCTCCAGAACTCCGTATTACTCTATATTTGTTTTTTGTTATTATCTAATCGAAGTTATTCTAATAATTATAAAAAAAGGCTTGAAAGCATTGGTCCATTTTTTGATTCTTATTTTTTCATCCATTGATTAGATTATTTGTATTAGCGTTATTATTTTATACAAAATCATACTGATTCTGGATAAATTGAGATAGAATTCTTCTGTTTTACAGTTTGCAGCACATTCTAACGACAACAGAATTATTTCCGGAATGAAATAATACTGAGTCAGCAAGCCTTGATTTTATTGAAAAATTGAAGAATATTCGTTTTTAAATGATTAAATATATCGTATACTTATACAATAGCGATAGCTATCTTGTACCTTAAATTAGAAACGGATGTTTTATCTCTTAAATAATTTTTTGCAAGTTATTTGTTTTCTTTTTTTTTCTGAGGATACATTAAATAATTTAAAAAGTATCTTTTACATCATTTTAGGAAGGACAGACTTAGTTATGTTGTCCGGCCGAGTTCAAAATCAATCATCCCTTTAGAGGGATAAATCGGAAATTTAAACGTAAATAAATTGTGATTCTTTTTCCTCCTAATTAGTTTTTCCAGAAATATAACAAGCTAAAAGAAAAAAATAATAAGTTAATTCACTGAGCCTAGTATATAGTTCATTTAATTGAGTTATATAAATCACAAACGGATTATAGTTAAACAATTGAACATCTTTTTCATTATTGTTTTGTTGTTCCTTTTAATAAATCAAAATTAATATTTACAATGTAATATAATATCGATTAATACTTTGTAATTTTAAAAACTAACCGATCGACTTATAGTGCTTTGCAATAAAAATCACTTTATATTATATTTAAAAAACCCTGAACAAAATCTTTCCTAAAATTACATATTCTACTTGGGAAATTCAAACCAGTTTGTCCTCATATTCTTTAAATTATAAATATTTAAGTATTTTAATTTATTACAAAAATCATACAGGTTTAATTTAAAGCTACTTTATAATTATAAAAATGTTCTTAGAAAGTTGTTTTAGTAAAAGGAGATAAGTAAAAACAAGTAGTTACCCCCTTCCGTTTGATCTCAAATGAACTAGTAATTTTGACTTATAATTCTAGATTGGAGTTGATATACGTGACTTTAAAGATGTAGCCCGTTATTAACTCAAAATACCTAAACATAAATATATGTGTGATTATATTTTTTGACATAATAAATTATATAAGACATTACCCAAAAAAAGTTTGAAAATTTTATTAACTGGTTATCTTTGAAGTATTAAAGTTAAAATCTAAATATTTTAGACATGTACTTAAAATTATTTTTTATTTTAAATTTTACACTTTTCTCTTGGGTGATAATTTATTAGTAATTTTTTTGAGTGATTGGTGCTGTTTCTTTCTAAAATGCATTGATCAAAGCTTTCTCTATTAACAATAATAATTCATAATAGTATGGAAAGGTATAATAATATATTTAATAATAAGGTTAACAGTTTATCTTTATTAAAATTGAAAAAACACTTTCTAAAATAATATTAGATTTTTTAAACTTTTTTAATTAGCAGGCACATGACTGCATCGTGTAAATTCAGAAAAAGGAAAGTCTTTCTAAAAGTATAAATAATCTCCGTGAATCAGTTTATATAATTTAAATAAATGATAAAATTGGTGCTGTACAAATTCAGAAAAATATTGGCATCAAGAAAGATGAAAATTTCAAACAGATATATTTTAATAATGAATCTTATATTTAATATTTATGTTTGAAAAATGGGTTTTAGTAAAATTAATGCCTTGGAATGTTGATATTAGTGGCTTAACAGCTATGCAACTCATCACCTCCAAATAGTTCATCTAGAAACATTTCATTCTTTTGAATTAAATTATTATAACTTTTATAAAAGTAATTGTGACAAATAGATTCGGTAAAAATAAAAAAAAATTGATTGAATGAAGTTGGCATATTTAAATATGTTATGATATTAACATGATTTTATTAAAATAATAGACACTTTGCTTCTCTATTGGACAATAGTTACGGACTTTAAATATCTTAAGTAATCACGTATAGAAGATAATCTTATACTAACTTATCAATTTTTTAAAGCCTTAGAATAAAGAATTATAATGGATGTAAGATTAAATGGGTGTGGTGAGCTGTCTCAAGGTGAAGTGCTCATACACAGTTTTCATATATGAAAGAGGAATTATCTAGACCATGATTTAATATTTAAAATCAATATTTTCTGTTGACACTTTATAATTCATATACCTATGTCATATTAACTAATCTCATTCGCTTTGTCTGTAGGCATAAACTTTTCAGAATACCGATTTGTGAATATTATATAAATTTGAAATAATATTGATTCTCCAGGGGTTTAACGGGATTTTATGAACTTTACTGAATTAAATTAGGATTATGTAATAAAGAAATTATGTTAAAAAAACTATAAACTAGGAACTTTTGTTTTATACTTCCGTACCACTTTCACTTTATATGAATACCAGAAATTGGTCATTTTATTATATTAAAATTTTTTATCGTAAACAAACTTAATTATTTTGCATAATTTTCAAATATATGAAATATCTTTTCTTAGATCGTTCGGTTTTTATTTAATAAAATATCCTATGGAAAAAAATTGAATGTTTAAACTTTGGATATGCTTAATATCTTACAAACTAAAACGATTTTCAAAAAAGCGTCACAAGTATCAGTGTAAATGAAGTACAAAGAAATTAGATTTGAACAGGCAAATATATTACACATGTTCAAAATGGAATCATTTTCTACTCAATATATTGGTTCAATTAGAATATGTAATTAAGGTCAAATTATAATATTTTATACATCAATCATTTTATATTTATTTTAATTCTCTACTGATTAAATTTAAAAAATAACATTCATGCCCGACCATTAAGCCATTCTTTTAAAAAAATATATCATCATAGCTTACTTGCTGGAATCATTCACTTTTAATTATGCTACGAGTTAACAGGAATAAAAATTTAGAAACCTTTCTAACGTTTTTAATGTGTATAAAAATTTGTCATGATTGTAATATTTGAACGTATCTGGTGTAACAAAAAATATACGGAGCGGAATTGGGAAACACCCTTTAAATGTAAAAATATTTTATAAAAAGTACCACTTTTTTGACGAGGAAGTTGTATATTTTTTTATTTTAATTTTAAACAAATAAAAATTTGATAAATCGTCCAATATGCATTGCAAGATATTAAAAATTTTGTCAATTTTATATGTTCTACTGAAAGAATATATGTTCTAACTTTAATTTTTTCTGCTTTAGTAAATGGGATGACTAAAGAGTCATATACAAATAATTTATTTATATTTAGATAAATCATATACAAATTTTATCCATTAACAATATATAAAATTTTTGGATATTTTGTAATTTTCTGCAATCAAGTATGATTATTATTCTCATGATTACTTTTCCTTAAACCAAATAATTACGAAAAGTGCTTTCAAGGGATCTAGTTAGTAAATTAGTATTTTTCTACAAAAATTTAGTAAAAGACCTTGAATTACATCACTTATTCATGGTTATAAACATAAGAAGATAATAAACAAAAATAATAAAAACTAGAACAAATCTATAGTGGGGGGGTCATTAGGGATATCTGATCTTATATTAGAATCAATAATTATATTTAAAAAAATTACTTTTAATAAAATAATTGTTCTTAAAAGATGAATACTTTTTAGTCAAATTAATAATTACAAAAATTATTAATATATCTTTCTATATGATAATTCAGAACCAAAAAGAAATGTATGATCTAATCATATTTGATTTAAGCTGTTACTTGAAAAAAAGGATTCAGTGGTCAGAGCTGAAATAGTATTACTAGTTATTCAGAAAACTACAGTAAATAAAAATTTTTTTCATGTGATTCATGGAATAAATGCGCAATTAAAAAAAATTTTTTGGCAATGATTGGAGTCTCGTTAAGAAAAGAATGTTAGGAACATTAAATATTAGCATGTAAACAAAATGATTGAGTATTACAATAGAAAAATGCTAATTTCTCTTCCTCCTTATGATTTAGACTGGGCTAAACGTTGACAATTATAGGAACTATTTTTTACACTAAGAACATTCTGATAGACAAAATTAAAAAATTAAAACAAAATGGCCGATAAATCAAGAACTTGCAGCAAAATAATATTCTTTTTATCGAGAAAAAATCCAAAGGATTAAGTCATTGTTCTACTTTTAAAATTAAATAGAAATAATTTTATTGATGAGGACTCTAATATAATTAATCCCAGACATGCGTTTGGGGTTTTTTAGTGTAGTTTTACACGCGACCTATTGTTGGTATTTATGGTACATTATAATGGCGACAATGGACCTGAATACAAAGAACTTGATAACGAGTTTTAAGTTTGATGCATATGAAGAGGACAAAGAATCATGGAACTTCTTCAAAAGACGCTTCGAGCATGCAATTCGTTTATTACACCTGGAACTAAACGAGAATGAAATGGACAGGGTTAAAAAGGATTTATTATTAAACTCTGTTGGAAGCAACCATTTTTAATCTATTCTGGAGCATTTTCAAGACAAAGATCTAGATGTGATAACCTATTCTACCATTGTGTACTTCATGAATTCAAAACATGAAAAAATCATAAATGGAGTTTATGAAAGATTCTTATCTGGAAACTGTATTCGTCAACCTAATGAAGCAATTGCTAACTTTGTTGGTCGACTAAAGAAATTATCCATGAATTGCCAATTTGGAGAAACATTGGACCAACGAATCAGAGACCAATTTATCGTGGGATTTAAGGAAAAAACAATCCAACAAGAACTTCTAAAGCAGTTCCCAGATATAAATATACCATCAGAAGAAGTTATTCAAGCTGCTAGAATACATTACAACGCCATCGACAATACTAAAGCCATACAACATTCAAATACCACCGAATTGGAAATAGAAAATGTTTTCCGTGTTGCTAAACCAGATAAAAAACACATTCATTGTGGAAAAATTGCTAACAGTAATAGGAAGTACATACGTTGCGGAAATTAGTGGCATCAAAATATTGAAAAATGCCCAGCTCTGAACGTTGTTTGTCATCACTGAGGAATAAAAGGACACTTCTTAAAGGTTTGCCTAAGATTAAAAAGAGAATCTGATAAAGGTCTAAAGCAAAAAACAGTTACATTTAATGAATATAGTGAATTAGAAAATACAAATGTTGATAATATCAATCTACGTGTTATTACTAAACGAACAATTTCTGAATCGAAAGGAGATACCTACAACGAAATCTTGGTTAATAATAAAAACCTAAGGATGAACATAGATTCTGGAGCAGCTGTTACCTGTATGGGAAAGAAAATATGGGAATATATAGGTTCCCCAAAGCTTGAAAAATGTAGCGCACTAAGAG
>LDMZ01049812.1:0-21411 GCA_001455285.1 Sphaeromyxa zaharoni
ATGATATATAAAAGAAAGTTTTTATAAATTGATTATGAGATTTGTAAAATGACACAATTTTAAAATATTTGTAATGATAAGCCCGTTCTGAAAAACATTTTTACTTTTATAAAATATAATTCCCTAATTATGTAATTTTTTAATCTATTTTAAATTTCAAAATTTAATTATTAAAATGATTATTCCATTTTGAAAGTGATTATTCAATTTTGAAAGTGAAATGGTATAGAATATTTTATTAAATAAAAATTGAAATCTGTACTGATCAATGAATTAAAATTTATTTTTGCCTTAAAAGATCACCAAAAAATCTATCATAAGAGAGTTTTTCTATTTAAGACACATACCAAATTAAATTCCATCAATGGCGTATGTAAAATAAAAATTATTCAACAGTATTTATCCATCATTTTTATATAAGATACTGAGGTACCCTCTGGGGTATTTGTAACCGAGAGAGTGGCAAGTGAACAGGGATTTAGTCCCCGTGTTCGCTTGCCTGCCCTCTGCATCCCCTGCGTGTTTTATGGGACACAATTTTATCAGGAACGGCACTCTGATTCATATTTGAATGAATATAAATAAGAAAATAATCTATTCGAACGTGGTCAGATAATTGTAATCTACTCCGCCGTGCGGTTTAATCGTTTTTTTTCTCTTGTGGCGTATATGCACCACAGATACAGTAAAAGTTATGCTTTTGAAGTCTTGAAGACTAATATTATTTACAGATTCTTAAAAGTATACTATTACAAAAGGATATATTAATATCCATAGTTTGCTTTAAATATTATTGAAATGGCAAAAAGTTACAGAATTTTGATGATATTAAACTTTCAAGCTCCCAATCTTGTTATATACAAAAAAAGTGCAATAACATTTGACAATTTTTGTTTAAAACAATTTAATCTTTATGCAACGATATAATAATTACTTCATTCTAATCAAATTATAAAAGGTTCCTCTATATGAGAAAATATATATCTAATCGCATTCAATATCGTATTAAACAGTATAACCTTCAATAATGGTGAAGATAACTAAGGAAACGATCATAGAAGAGACAATATGTGAAGCTTAAACAAAATTTAAAACCTGCATTAGGCTTTCCAAAGTTTAGAGTTCAAAAAATAATTTATTTTTTAAATATAAGTAAATATATTAATTAACTTTTATAAATAAAATGGGAAAAATGTAATTGAAGTTTAAGTTCTTTAATGTTACCTTTTTTTGGCTACACTCCCATATTGATGGAAATTTTTTTTAAGTCGGTCATAAATTGTGAACCATAATAATAATTTAATGATGCCTATTTTGATTATACATAGATAGAACTTTGAGGTATATTAATTTTTCAAATGTAAATTGATAATTATGCGGAAAAACCTCATAATTAACGTAACCGATTTAATGGAACTAATTTTTATTGTGATAGTATTTCACACTACAGTAGAAAAACTTATTGTAGGGTATGTTGTTAGTTCAATTAAAAAAGGTTTGGTTAGTATTCTATAAATTCACTTTTTTATACAATACAGCGAGTTTAACTTTAAAAAGATGTTATCATTGTGCCTGATTTATAGGGTGAAAATAATGCCAATACTCTATTATCCACGGATTCACCTTTTAAACGCATCTGATACCGAATTTTGGAAATTATACTTAAATAGAGAAAATATTGATGGAATTTGTTAACCTGATTACAAAAATCAGTAAAATATTCGAGTAAAAGTTAAATTTATAAAGTGTCCATCTTGTTTCTAGATTAAGTCAAGTGTAACACAAATCTTCAATCAGAAAATTTACCATACCTAGCTTTTAGGAAAAAATATGGGCTTTTTATTTTAAAACTAATTATAAAGTCCTTAACCATCGTTTAAATATTTTTTACAATAACAATCTTAATTAACTTAATTTTATATAGCAGTGTTTCTTAAATAATAGTCCCCAGCACACTTGTATGCCACCATGAAGTGAAATATTAGTATAAAAAAGGACTGTATAAAGAGTTGGAAAGAATAGAAATAATATGTACGACATTACGCAGTCCCTTTTAGTAATACATAACACAGAAAATATAAAATCTAACGACGTCATTAATATTTTGATTAATTAAAGTAACTCCTTCGAAAAATATGTATACGTGGATTGGGTAAGGTAGAAATGTGTAAATTCCCTAGGCCTTTCCATTGTTTTTAACATTTTATCTTGATATATATTCCGCAGAGTTAAATCGGTTTTTGAATTATTTTTTTTGTATTTCCGGGACAGTAATAATTTTTCAATTCCATTTGCATCCAATAACATCAGTCTAAGCTAATGAAATATTATAGACAAGTATAATTAGATAAGTACTTCTTAACATTTAGATAAAAACCAGCCTTTTGCCTTATTTTTGTTACAAACATATTGCTGAGAAATAGTTTGAAATGACAAAATTTCTACTAATTAGCCTTAGCTAAATTTACAATCGATAAAAAATTATCATCTTTAATTATTTAAATTGTTCTAGTAAATATTATTATGTAAAGTAGATTACGAAGATTTGATATTCTTGATTTTGTAACTTATGTCGAATGAGTACAAATAATTATTTAATGGGTATAAACGACAAGATATATTTAAATAACAACATTCTTCCAAAGGAGATGGTAATAAGTAATCAACTGACAAATTTGTGATACAAGCATAAAGAAGTGTCATGTATAAATTTTATATCAGTTTTCAATATCACGTCTTTGTGAAATTTTATTTTCGTCGGTTATCAACATGAAAATTATAAAAGAAACCAGAAATATTAAATATATTGAACAGAAAATGCATGTATTTTTACCATGTATTAGTCCTGATATTTATGTTTTTCCGAGGCCCATCAGTCGCAGAATTTAGAAAAATAATTATGGTCATTTTATTGTTTTTATATTGAAGTGCTGTAACAAAATTTTTTATGAAATGATATTGAGTAAATCAGGGAATATAATTATGCTCTACAGGTAGAATCACATATAAAAGTTGACGGAACCTTGATATACTCAGTAAACTAACGAAGACTTTGCTTATGTATGCACTTGACCAGTCAGAAGCCCTGATCCACTTATATGTATCGTCTGTCTGTATGAATATTTTCCAATCGACCCTTTCGTTTTTCCTATCTGCATATATCAATGATATGAAGTGTCGGATGGAACCTGAAGTTGATACAATAGATCTTAATAACTTGAGACGAGTGTGAGAAAATGATCCTGTCTGGCAAGTTTGTTAGTGGCACCAATAGTAATCATATTGGGTGTTCGCAAAGAACAAAAATTTGAAATTAAATATAGATTAACAACCTTGTGTCCGGAAGGTTAACTGCTTGAGGAATCAATCAAGCTAAACCTGAAAATTAGCATTTGATCTAGGCTGCAAATAATAAATGATTTATTTCAATTACAATACCCGAATATTTCAAAGTTTTTAAAATATGAATAAAAAAAATTTCAAAAGTAACATTACGAAGCCGATTATTTCATTAAAATTACAAACACTTTTCAGTCTTGAGTTCCGTAGCTCAAAATTACTTAATTATCAGCTTATTACAATGAGGTTTTATCTATTTTGAAGCCTATTTTTCATACTCCTGTTAATGTTTGAACCATATGTTACTCACAACTGATAAAAGCGGCGGTGGTAAATTTTTTTATTAGCTATGGAGGAAAAAACCTTTACCTGTTCCTTGTGTCTTTGGAGGCGGTTCAGTAAGTTGGAACTTACCTCCAGCCGCTTTCGCGTCAGGCTAGGCGCCAGTCATAGCCCCCATGGTGTTTTACAGGCACTGTGATGATTTCACCCACTAAAACAACCCCCATTACCTACCCTTGTACTAGGGCTGCACTACCTGTTTCGGCTTTCGTTCTCAGCGGCGATGGTGGATCATTTTAGATTTTAATTTCAGTCTTAAAATTAGTTGTCCATATATTTGTACCAGATAAAAGGCAATCGGTTTATTAAACAGCGAAACGGTCTTATAAGAACTATTTCGATGTATTTGCAATACATATACACTGAAGAATAAATTTGAAGACTCATCACAAAAATTTGTTACCATGATTTATACATACTCAATTTTCAGTTTCTTTGTAATAAGTCAGCCTAATTAGTACGGGGGGCTTATGAAACAGTTAGTTTTGATCTATTCTTAATGCAATTGTCGATTTATAACAAATGGTTTCTGAATCAGCAACACCTTTTGGGTATGTCCAGCCAGCTGAACGACTAAGCTGCTTTATTTCCTACCTTGGCGATTTATCAGTTAGAAATAGATACATCGCATCTTATTTAAAGGGGTAGCATAATAATTAAGTGACAATAGTTATTTTTTAGATTTATTTCTGGAAAAGTCGATATCTACAATTTCATAATTATTTGCGTCTAATTTTTGGGTATGATGATTGAATGTGGGAAATTTTTTGATCGTTTTACATCCTAGGCACCTTATTTGAATACTTTTTCTTTTGTTCCCTAGAGGGATTTGAAAAAACAAAATAGATAAAAAGCCTTTATGCTTTAATACTGACGTAATTCCTGGAGATAAAATCAAGTTACACTTTTTGCATATAGTTCTTTTCAAGGTGTAATCCCTGAGTGAGTTTATGAAACTAGTGAAAATTCCGAACAGTTTTGTACAGGTTTTTTTACTCAATCTTACAAGCATTCTCGAGTAATACATAGATTGACTTATTCTATTTTGCTCAGTCGTGGTTAGCCAATAACTGGCGATCTAAATCGTATAAATATTTAACTCCACTCAACCGAATATAAAAAAGACAACCTAGCCAATATGTTTGGATCAGCCATAAGTCCCAATGCAAGTGTAAAGGGAAGAAAAACGCAAAGAATCGGATCTCTCCGTGTTATCATATTCCCAACGTCAGATATACTGTGTTGTTGACAGTATCCTATGTGATTGACGCGAATGTCGATTTTTTTCACAAAAATTAAGAAAGATCGTTTCTGAAATGTAATAATGTAAAGATTCTTTGAGTGAGCTCAAGCCCGTGACATTAGATTTAAAATCCGACCACCTAGCAACTTTTTTACGTTGACTAATGCCAAAACTATAGTTCTCGAGCTATAATATACCATGGCTTACGTTGGGGTTTTATTTTTGTAAAGCCTATTTTATTTGTTGCAAATTTGATAGTCAGTTTGTAATGACAAAGGCAAAACTTTTCGTCTATTGGCTATTTATCGGTTGATATTAAAAAAATTATTTTCCTTAAACTGGTAAAAATGTTGATTAGAGTAAAAAAAGTAATAATTTCAATATAGGGATAATTTTTATACACTTTTTCAAGTTTTATACCTGTAGCCCGTAAACTTTGCCTATGTATTTTAAACATTTTCTTGTAGTTAACAATGTGAAATTAAGGACATGATACATTTCATGTCATAATATTTATTGAAATAAAAATGTGAATGTACTTAATAACACTGGATCTAAGATTGCAAGAAAAAACCAAAAAAAATTTATAATATACATATAAGCAAAAATAATTATAACAGCTAGATTTTCACTGTAAATACATTTATGTTAAATATGGATTGCATTGTCGCAACCTTTCGGAAGCGACAGTTGCATGATTGGAGGAGGCTGAGGGGCGAACTTCATTTGGTTTAATATAATTAACATTACTTAATTATCTATATCATAAAATTGTTTCTATTCCAAGATGAGAGTGGAATATAAGTCCTCAAGGGGTAAATACTTTCTTCTAAATTACTACTTGGTAAATTCTCTTGCACCGTGGGAATCTGCTAGAGTATGTTGTCTTAGCAATTAAGTAGTCCTAAATATAATTTTTTGACACTCTCAGTAGCTCTTACAACAGCAAAATGAAGTATTAACACCTTATTGAGGTTCTACTACTTTACAATTTCTTAATTACAAGGAATGGTTTTTTAAGGATGGATGTTCATGCAATCACAGAAAGAATATTAGAGCATACTTTAAATGAGATTTAAGTACTTCTATGAATAAAGATTTTAAATGAAATAATGATCCTGTTCTTATATATCGTAGAAAAAGAAAGCTTTGCCAAAGGTATAAAAAAAGGGTGGGAAAAATTACAGAAAATAATTATGGTTTGAGGAATGCTCTTGCTAATTTCAAACCTGGGAAATATTGAATCATTATATTATACTTTAAACAGCTATTAGATGATATATATCAATTAAATATTTTGATTGTGTGATATTTCCCAAAGAAACACATCAACGTGAGGTGGGTGATTAAACTTTTATAATTATTATTAGACTTTGTTGGCTTGTAATTTAAAAAGAATGGTCCAAAGTGAAATAAGATGGCTCTTCGTTAGCAATGTCTTTAGGGCGTTACTTCGTTGGATAAAACAGATTACTTATGAAACTTTTCAATATATTTTCTACCTACTAAATCCCATATATTTTGACTTTTATCGAGATACTAACACTGTTGCAGTGAAGTTTTTCAGCAAACAGAACGTAAAAAGAAAAAAAATAAAAATCTAGGAAGATTGTAACAGGTATAATCATTGTTTGTCTGTGAACATATCTTATCCCAACACCAATGAGTAATGTTTACATATATTCAACAGCATAATTCAAAGAATCAAAGAACTGTCTAAAGTTTCGGTGTGAAACAATCCAAGATATACTTGATGAGGTTTGTTTATTTGTTACTCCTGCAATTGTCCTCAGGATGGATGAATAGAATACATTCCAAACCTATAGCGGTATTCAACCTGAAACTTTACCTATCACAAATGAACATAATGCTCATTTTTGAATAACATATCGAGGTACACTTGAGGCATTGTGACGTACTTAATACGATACGCGAGCAATGATTGTGAGTAGTTTCCTTGATGAGATTTAACCAAGTTCTTTTATGAACTCTTTGGGTCAGTCATACGATTGAAAACTAGAAATATTTGAATATCTCTGTAAAACTAGCTAGATAAAAAAATCTTAAAATTTTCAGTCCCATCAATTACATGTGCACAGCACATATACATCCTGTCAAAGTCAACGTTTACTTGATGATAATTATGACCAATTTAGTTTTTTCATTCATTGTTTGAACGAGAATTTAACAATACAATAGAAATTTTTGAATGGCCCATAAAACTAATAACGTCAAAAGGATTCATTATGAGGTCTATTCCATTGGTGTCACCACACAATACCTTAAAGATGGATAGAGAATATTATGAATGTTATTCAACGACGAGAGGCTCTTTTTCTTCACACTATAGCCAAATTTATCAATCCTTCAACCAAAAGCGATGAAGAACAAAATAAAAAAAATCCATTGAACAATTTTACATTGCGTACATTCATACATTCGAATGGGCAGTATATAATGTAAATTTATTATTTGTTTTGATCAAAAGGCACCTAAATACTGAACGATAAGTAGCTACCGCTTAATAACTACAAGACAAAACTGAAACTTTAAGATGCCTCCGAAGAGCAGAAGATGGAAACATTCATCATGGTTCAGAGTTTCACAGAAGCGTCAAACCAAATGGAATAAAAGATTTATTGCTTTGAAATACAAGGGACCATGATAGTAATACGCTCTTCGAAAGGATTTCTTAGCTCACTGTCGAAATTATTTTCAGCTCAAAGCCTTCAAATCAACCTTCTTCATTAAGTATGAAGTAATGTCACGCAAGCTTTATGTATCGATTCAAAAAATTCTCAAAAGTAGTTGAATTCATAAAAGGTATGTATCACAGGAATCTTCGAGCACGATTTGAACTTCGGTGACAACAAAATTCCGGATACAGGTACTTAAAAAAGATTAAATAAGGTGGGAAACTAATAAATGCAATAAAAGAGAAAAGTCTCAGCTATATACCAGCATACGGAACAATAGCTTAAAGTTGGAATTAATGCACCGACCTTGGCGATACATAAAACAATTCTTTCAAAATATACACAGGTAATAAAACAAATATTGAGAAAATGTAAACTACGATTGAGATAGATAGGGACAGATGAATCAGAATGCCACAAAACACTACCGAGTTCTCCCATAAGAAGTCGATTTATTACGAGAAATTTTTAATCAAATATGGAAGGCAAGATTTCATTACAACATCCAAATCAGACAGAGCCACGTTTTTTTATACAGAAATTTTATGATCGCGCTACTTAGCAAGGACAGCAGAGGAAAATGTTAGAAAAGGGGCTAGTAGTATTCTTACCGGCAAGGGTTAGTTTTAACACTTTTAAATAGTTTATTTGCTAGGTGGAGTTTATATTCCGCCGTCAAAGCTTGAAGAATTTCTTCGAGAGCACCATCAAGATAAAACTAGGTCCTGATTTATTTACTTCTTTGATTGAATCATAGTGAAGACTACCAAAGGTTTGCTTGGGAAGCACTTAAGAAAAGCATTAATGGTCTTGTCAACAAAGTGATGTAGTTATGGTCTCTTTTTCAAATTAAATAGGTTAATATTGCTAATATTGTACCAGTTGTTCAAGAGTTATTTAGAGAAAATCTTATTCGTGGAAGGTAATAATAAGATTTTCCTTCTTTGTATTTACAAAAAATTCTTTAATGCATTTTTACTGAAGCACTTTATATTAAAATTTTTTAAAAGTGTCCCTAATTGTTATCGAACTATTATAATAAGTCGGTTGTCATACCACTATTCCACAGTGCCTAATTCCTCCTTACTTAAATCACGTGATATTTTTATGTACTGGAAAATTGATAATATTTAAGATTTTATAACTTAATTATTACTATTAGTCTATAAATGGGTAACAGCAGCGTTATTACCGACGGTCTCCTCTAACTCCTTCTTTTATAATTTGACCTGTATGTTTTCTATGAATCCAACCGTATCTATCAACGTTCTTGAACTCTTCTTTAGATCCAGGTTGGTGATTTCGATCCATAATTTAGAAAGCATATATTTAGGATCTAATGTTTTCAAAATTTTAACAAGTTATAAAAATTAGCTAATTTATGATTACTTTAATGTAAAAAAGAGCAAATGAAAGCTTGATGCAATATTCTAGCTGGGTGCATCATTTTTGGTATTGCTTTTTCTATTGTAGTTGATGAAATTGGTTAAAGATAAATTTTCCTGCTAGAATCTGTTGAGTTATGACATACTGGTTATGTATATAAAAATGGTAATAAGAATAAGGTTAATTGGCTGAATCTGAGAGCGGTGAGGAATTAGTTTCCTTGATTCAAATCGATTAATTGCTGTTACTTTCGAAAACTAAACCGTTCTACTACTTGTAGTTCTGCAAAGACTCCGTTGTCATCAGATTGGCAAAAATATGTTGTCCATGGCAGCACTAAATTTGTTCCAAAGATAATCTTTTTTGAGCAACGATGCATTTATCAGTCTAAGAAAAGAAAGCCCTTGACAAGTTGTCATTATGTAATAATTTAGTGATACAATTTTTTTCCATTCTCAACGTATGAGTGCTTAAAAAATGAATGTAAATTTCATACCGTTTTTTTGTTACAAAATTATCTATTGCTTTATTTTTACAACATTTTTGTGTAAATCCAGTTTATATTACATAAATATCTTTATTAAAAACGTATTTCGGAATTTGGTAAAACCATAGTACCAAAAATATTGAATTTCAGGTTGTTTGATGGCATTGATGTTATGAACTTTGTCTTTTTTCATCTTAAATTCGTTTCAGTCGCTTGTCAGCGTTTTTAAAAACGCGACGGTCTTAACTCATGATGCTTAGTTATTAGTCGTAATTATTATAAATTGATTCTGGGTTGACTTATCCTTTTCGAATATATATTTTATGATAAATACATCTAAACATGCTTCTGATGTTTAATTTTTTTACCTTCCTTGTTTTTTAGCATTGCCACGTTTCTGGAATGTGCTCTAGTGATGTATTAGTGGTATTTTAACCAGGTTTCACCTTTAAAAGGATTGTGATGTTACTACTGCAAATCGTGGAACTATCTATCTCATTTAAATTTAATTTTAATCAAGAGCACAAAAATTCTCTTGTTTGCGTTGTGATATACATATTTCATCATGATTATACAGCAGCAGTTCCTGTTCGATAATTATTTTTTTGTTCTCACGGTTTTGTGGCCATTAAAGCACAATTTTTAGCTATTATTGGTTTTAGTTACGTTGTTTTCCGTTAGAATTTTTTTTCTTTTAATTTTTTGAATAATAACAGTTTTGTAATTCGCTCAACATCGATACGTCATTTTTTATACGTTTGCTTTGTAAACCACAACCGAATTATATTAAATGCCCAACTATTGTCTGCTGTTCTTCCAATATCCTCCTGAAAATATATTTGATTAAAATCCTTACTCCGATAATCTGGTTCTATCATTTTCTTTTTTTATGTCATAGTATCAGTTAATTTAAGTTTTTAATTTTAACTTTATAAGTTAAATTCTAAACAATTTTTCAACAAAACGTTTCACTGATTCAATTTTTGGATTTTTTTTTCTACTTCTTCATGAAAACAGAAAATGCTTATACACTGAATAAAACCAATTAAAAATTCATTATTTTTTATTATTTTCTCTTTTCCACGTGATCAAATACTGTGTAGTTGTATTTGCTGGTGTATCAAATATTTAAATGACGTTATTTCTTTAATAAATCTGTTTATAAGTTTAAATGCCTTATTATAAAAAGAAAAGTTTGTTCAACTAGTCAATTAGTCACAATTTACTGAAATAGCTCGAATTAAAAAACGGCGTGTTTCTAAAAATCTTACCTCATTAGAGTATTTTAATCCAGTTTGAAATATGAATATTAATGTTTTATATCAGTAATTTTTAATTTAAAGATATAAACTATGTATTCTTCAGGCTAGGATTTGATTATTGTAAATCGTTTGGATTGACAAATATAGAACTATCTGAAAAGCTTATATTAGATCCTATATTTGAAAAAAAATATTTTAACTAATAATTGGTAATTCTCTTAAAATTTAATTTTTTTAAAACTAAAATACCTTATTAGTTGTTTTTATTTATTTAAATAACATCGAAATGAGTTAATTTGAGGTTTTTATCATTTTTAGCAATTTTAGTTGATTGTGATGAAGTCTAAGCATTTAAAAACTTATAAATTTCATGAAAAATTAGATGACATATTTTTATTTGTTTAAAAATAGTATTCACTTAGCATTGAATCATCTTTTTTTAGTGAAGATACGCTTAAACTAATCTACATAAAATTGTATAGCAAAATAAACATCAATTATTGGATTTAAAAATGATAGCCCAAAAAGAATGTATTAAAGTTATCGTTCAACTATCCATATTTCATTGGCTGCACAGAAATGCAGTAGATAATGTATTTGATGTGCTTAACCTCCCATGTACACTTTTTCTCATAAGGAACCATTCACGGTAAGTAAAATATCAAGAGGATTGAATTTAGGCATCAAATATACTACTAGATGTATGTGGTAGCCATGATCTAATTATTAATATCATTCACATGTTGAACTGAATTTAGATGTTATTTTCAAAACATGCACCAAAAAATTTATCATAAAAATGCGTTGAACCCAGAAAAATTTTTTATTTTCAATACAATAATAATTATTTACATCTACGAAATCCTTATGCTTAAAGTCAGAGAAATACTATTTTCGATTTCATCATAAGACGAAGATACGTTTGCAATAGACTTATGGTTCCATTTAAGAGAATGTGTTTCTGAAAAAGAATTTCACCCCCTTTCCACATTCGCATCAATAATATTGGAATTTTGTTGACAGTTTTTTTATTAATTCGTTTAATGCATCCAGTTTTAACGATTATCTAGAGCTTTTAAATATATTTCAGATATTGAACGATTTTCCGAACTGTTAGATTGTTTTTAATTGCTGGAAAAATACATTAGTATTAAGTTAATTTTCTCAACCTAATGAAACATTCAATTTTATACCATCTAAAAATTTGATAAGCTATATATTAATAGATGTTATGAATTTTCATTATTTGTCTTCCGAAATTAAGTCACAGGTTAACTTGTTTTACGTAGTGCCGAAGAAAATTGAATGCAAAAATCTAGCGAGTATTTACTAATAAAGAAACATTTTTAATAATAAATTTTGCCATCGAAATATGGAAAATCTGTAGCAGTCACACACTTTTATATATCAAGTTTTTCAGTATTTAATATAATAAATTTTTGAGGAAATTGAATAATTTATACTTCTTGCATGGATGATTTTTAAAAGTAGAAAAAAATAAAGTCATAATTATGACGTTGCCTAAAAGCTTTGTGATTGGTTATCGTTACCCTTCAATAATACGGAGTTTTTTATTATAAAATACGGAAAAAAAAGGTATGGAATTGGTATTTCTGATGATTTAAAATCAAAATAACATTGATAATCTGAAATGTTTTGAAAGAGGTTAAATATAAAAGTAATAACTTTATGCGAGAACGACCTCATTAAACTCATTGATAGTTGATGATTGGCTACCTAAAATAAAAAGTGTTATTAAGGAATCTTGTAAAAATAATGTATACAATATTAATGAAGGTTCTTTATTTTACTATGAAAAAAGTTTTTAAAATTTTTTATTGATTGTAATGTAATTTGGAAGTGATTATGTGATATCCTTTGAAACAAAACAAAAATTGTATAAACGTTGGGACATTGGTGTAAAACAATTTTTAAGAGTGTCTTTGATATTTGAAAAGTTTTATTGACATTTAATTGCTAATATAATGTTTTAAAATACCTAAGAATTGTTAAAATATTATTTCCACACAAAGTTAACGAAAAATATTAAATTTTAAGTAAAATATTGACAGTTTATGAGGTAAATTCAAACGCGTATCTAGGAAAAAAGAAATATTTTTTATTAATGGCTAATTTCATGTCCTTAAAACATATTTGTTTAACAAATATTTCCAATTGGTTTTTGCCTGTAAGCTGAGGAAAGACTAATGGTTTTGGATTATGCTTCAATGCCAAATATTATAACAGTTTTTTTCTATATATTGAAACTAGTATGACCCCGAGGTTCTAGATTATCTTATTTTATTATTGATGATAAACAAATACGAGTCAAATTAAGATTAAATACAGTTTAGAACTGTTTTTTAAACTTAATATTTTTAAATGGTAGTAATGAAAATTTGTTACAGCAGAAAGAAATTTAAAAATATTTCGGATATAACAAGCCAGATAAACAAATTAAAAGTGAGGATTTTTTTATATTTAGATACTGTAAAAAATTTTACAAAAACAAGCTGGATGTTATTCTTTATAAAGACCTGATAATGAAACTAAAGAAGATACAAATTATCATGTACTCATGTTCAGAGGATTTGTAGATATTTTATATAAATTAAAAATTTATTTAAAGCATCACAGATCTTATTAAAAACATGGAACTTCTGTATTGGAAAACTAGATATATACAAATAAGTACACAGATACAAATTTTTATGTTTAGTCAATATAAAAAAAATCCATCTTTATATAATTTTTACAAGAGTTAAAAATTACGAACGACTGATAACCCACAGTATATTGCTAACTTTTTATTTTTATCGATCTTTATTATACGGATATACTGAAATTTGATCAGGGCCTGATTCTTGAAGTTGAGACTAATTTCAACGAATTGAATTATATTATTTATCATATTTCATAATAAACTAATTTTTGATTAATTTGTGTTTTGATTACTGTCAGAAATTATATGACCTAGCGGATTAAAAGTTACTCGAAAGTCCTTAAATTTCGTAAGGGCAAGGAATTTTTGTAAAAAAAAATATCAAATGTTTATGTATGTTTCTTTTCCTTTAAGTAAGTTTTTATGAAGGATATTATGAAAAAATTAAATTAGATATATCTTGAATTAACGATAATTGTTATTAATTTACATAAAATACAAACCTTTTGATGCCAAAAGTAGCAGCTATAATTACTCCTAAGAGTTTATACAAAGTTTAAAATGATGGCTTTTATTTATGTAAAATATATCATAAATTAAAAATTAAATTTCTTAGTAAATATATTTACTTAAGAATACTTAATCTCAAAACTTTATTTCTTATTTTAATTTATTAAATTAAAATTATAGAAAATATTAGTAAGAGTTATTCAAACTAATGACTAGAGATATTATACATGTCGAAAAAATATTTCCGAAATTGCACCAATAGGTAAATGTGGTGAACTTATTTTTGCAGTATAGCTGCCGAAAGACTATAATTTTATTGCAAAAAACTCTTTATGATTACATATTTCAGCTCTTTAGTTGACGATATTAATTTTAAAGTGGCTTTTTTCATCACAATTTGAAAATAACGGAGGATATATGCCTCATCCATGTTCTTTTTATTATTTATTGAGCCACATTTAATAAATCATTAAGCACCACTATTTTTTATGATATGAAAGTTTTGGAAGAAGTAATTTAAAAAATATTATGAGCACTTCCAATATTTTGATATTAGTGCAATAGATATAATACTAAAATGTGTATACTTTACAGTTGAATATTTAAGAATTTTCGGTTTTTGTTTAGCTAAAAAACAAACTTTTCACTCGCATAATAGATCATTTAGAAAAATTAGCATTTAAGAACAACGTATTAGTATAATGATGAGCATTTTATAACTTATTTTTAATCCTTATTGTTACTGCAACGTCTCAATATACGAAAAGTAGTACCCTTCCGATATGCCATCTTTAGATGTTTTTGTGATTATTTTCACAATTATGATTTTTCTTTTGGCTTTTGAAATTATTGAAAATATTCCAAGAAAAAAGGAAATTAAAACAGTTGTATAGATCAAATAATTAATTTAAGAGTATAATATTTAATTACTTTAAAAAATACACTCCTTAGAACAATAAAAGGATATCAGGTTTGTTTTCGATGAGGCTAAACAGACATTTTAATGTAAACTTGTTTGTAATACCTTGTTAATAAAACTCCTTCAATTCTACGAAATGGTAGTGTTTCGAAAATTTTTAAAAAGAGAAATTGGTTTTATTACTTGAGATAAATTCAACAATTTTTTTTCGAATTTATGAGATTGAGTATATTTATGCGCCGATTTTAAAAATATTTATATCCAGTTTGTTATATTTTTCGAATCCACAAGACTTGTAAATAATAAGCTGGTATATTACAGCCTTTATTTCAAAATCATATTTAACAAACAATGTTATTTGCTTGAGAGTTTTAAACAAGATTTTTGCACTTGATCATAATTTTGAAATAAAATTGATCAGTGTAAAAAATATAACATTTTTAGTCAATTACAAGTTTTATTTCAAGTATTATGTTAGAATTACGCTGCTTTCATTGTTAATAATTTTTTTTATATATATATATAATCCATGCAGAAATATTACAACTTGTTTGATAGTGACTAAAAGATGCATTTGTTGCCTGTCAAACACCCTGGGAGGTAAGTATCTTACTGAACCGCCTCCAAAGACATAAGGAGCAGGTAAAGGTTTTTCCTCCATAGCTAAGAAAAAAAAGATGTATTTGTTGCAAAACCTATTATTAAAGTTTTTCATGGTTATTAAAGTGGCTGGAACAAGCGATGCTTGTAGGTTCAAATATTACTTACAAGTTTCGTTAAATTTTTGAATGAATTTTTATTATTCATGGCCTTCTGTATAACTTAATATAGGTCATATCTTATGACTTTCTATCCTTTATAAAGTTATTTTAATGGTTTCTTAATCCATGGACTTTATAGATCGCAATGTAAGATTTGAAAATATTTTTTTATTAATTTTTATTTTTAATTTATTTCATAAAAATATAATTTTATTTTAGAGGTGTTCTAGCCCAGTACATAATACGAGCACAGTCAACATCACCGATATTTACTCATGTTTACGCGTCTTTAGTGGCAATAATTAATACTAAGGTATTCTCGAATTTTTTATTTTAGCTTTATAGTTTCCTCGAAATGGGGAATTGATACTTCGTCGATTAATTTTAACGTTCCGTCGTTCGTATGAAAGAAACGACAAAACTATTTGCATTAATTCTGCAAAATTTATTGGACATCTCATAAATCACAATGTTGTATGATATTTACACGATATAAATGATATATACCAGGCTCATGAACTGTTGGCACTAGAAATTTTAACTCATTTGTTGTCGATACCTACAAATGACAGTGTTGAAGTTGCGGTAATACTATGATAAAATATTTAATATTTCAAAAAGATTAGTTTTCTAAAAGAAGTAGGTCAGAAGCTAGCTGAAGTCGCTCCTAAAGGGACACATGGTAATCAATTTTTTATATTAATTATAACATAAAAAATACAAAGATTTAATAGTTTTCATTTGGTTTAAGATTAGTTATTTATGTTTGTTAACTTCTATTTGTATCTAGTCAAAAATTTTTAAATATATATATATTTATTCTGCACAATTACTTAGATTGAACATTATATTAATCTAAACAGCAAGAAATAGTTATTTTTAAAGATATATATAATTATCATTAGATTATTCGATTAGTCATTTCTATTCCAATATAATTTGTTATTTTACTGTAATTCTAATTATATTTGAAGCTTTAATTAATCTACCTCTATGAACATCTGCGTTGTCAAATTTTGAACCACTTCCTGCCTTAAGCGTAGTATTCGTGGTTCTTTTCATGGAGAAGGTCCTAATGGAAGAATTTTGTCTCTACATTTAAAAAATTACGTCCATGAGTCTCGTTACTTAATTCTATAAATGAGTAGTGTCATACTCCGATTAACATAAAAGAACATCGAGAGATCATGGAACTTAGACCACAAAGCGAATAATTGATACTATTGTCGGAAAGCTGATTTTCTATTTCAGTGTTTATTTTTGAAACATCTTCTAATTGCATGATACACAAAATGGACAGGTAGGTATTCGTATATGATGGCTATCTTTTAAGTGGCTTGAATAACTCGTACTTCTTAAACAAATTTTATTACATTGTGCTCTGAATAATGTAATTTTTAGCCTTTTTATCTTAATTAATATAACTACTCTTCCTGAATCATGTCGATAAATTTATATGAAAATATATTAAGTCAAACATATTTTATTTTGGAATATTTTTATAGGTAAATTGGTAAACTTTTCCTGGTATTATTAGATCATTTACTCCAAATTTATTAAATGGATTATAATTTATAATTTCAGTGTGCAGTTAAGCTTTTTAATACTTTTCAAATGCTTCAAAATTAGAATATTACTTTTCTTTGAAGTCGATAATAATAGTTTATTTAATGTAAGATATGATTCACCGAAAATTTCAATTATTTTATCACATATCTATTGCCAAGGAATGTACATATGATGGATGGTTGAAGAATCAAAGCCATTTCTTATATAATTTAGAGAGGTCATACTATGTATTTTTGAAATTATAAAAGTCTTATTCGAATTAAAGGCAACCAAAATAATACAAAAAATCATATTATTTAGTCATATTCTATTAAACCAGGATAAATTTCGATGGGGAAGATACATTTTTATCAGAAGAAAACCTTCTTATATTATTCGAGACAGGTTTTGGTTCACTGCATGGAGTGTGCACTGGTTAATGTAGTTGTTTATAGACTTAATATTTTTCTGCCTTATTTTATAGTTGTTGAAATATTTTAGCTATGGTAACCATATATTTAATGTAATATTACTCAAAAATTTTTAGAGAACCTTTTCGATTTAAGGCTTTATATTAATTATTTTTAAATCTATCGAAGATTTAAGTATATCTTAAATTAATATTATTATCTTAATTCTATACAATCAATATTGTTGTTTTTTTAACTCCACATTTATGCCTCAATTAAACTTTTACGGTATTATATTTTTCAAAATGTTTTAAATAAATGAACTTTGTTTAGCTGTATTTGAAAGACTAAGAAATATTTTACAAAATTCATTGGTCGATGTAAGGGTACAATATATGATTGAAGTTGTTTTTGCCATACGGAAAGATCGTTTTAAGGTTTGTAGTTAGCCGCTAGATGTATCTGTAATAGGATTATCAAAGCATCCTTCCAGAATTGAATCATGTAATTGAAAACGACCAAATAACTCACATTTTACGCTTAAACGACAAGGGATCTGCTGAAGATTTACTGAGTATTTCATTGTGAACATTCTTTACTAATAACCTAAGACGTATTCAAATACGATGATCAATATGAGCTTAATGAAAAAAAATACTCTGAGATAAAAGAAGGTATTTTCAATATTTTTGTATACTTTTTTTAAAGAAATTCTTGGAGAGTCATCCAGTGATGATTCAGATTTTGATGGATCCGATCTTGATGAGGAATTCGTCGATGAGGAAGAAAACCAAGAATCGACAGAGAATGGTAGCTTTCAATTATGTTAAAGTCAAAAAATTTAGGCACACAAGTCATTACTGATATGACACAAACCAATCTTATTAGTCTTAGAAGAACTATTTATTTGTTAATTCAATCCAGGTTTATTATCTTTTAGCTTTATCATTGATTTAGTCTTGACTTTGAAGAATGTGCTCATAAACTTCTTAAGATGGAAATGTTAGCGAATCAGGAGGTATGAATACCAGTTTTTATATTTTTATGGATTAATAAAGCATTCGATAAGGGTTTCTAGTCGGTTGTAATTTAAGTTTAGTCACTATTTCCATGATAAAGTTTCCTCCAGTAAATTTTAATAGAGGGAATTCTGTGCTATGTTAACTGATTGTTGTGCCCAGCAAAGAACATACGAAAAATTTTATGGGTTACTATGTGAAGTTCATATGATTAACAAACAAAGTTTTAAACACATTTTAGAGGTTTTGTATGATTAAAAAGGAGTTCATGGATGCTTTTATGGATATTTTTAAGGAATATGTTTGATTTATGATCATTTTCTTATAAGGTTATGCTAGTATGAAACCTGTCATCGATATGAGACTTTGAAGCTAAGGAACATTGCTAAACTATATTCCCACTTGTTGTTCTCTGATGGAATAAGTTGGACTGTGTTTGAAGCTGTTGTACTTACCGAAGAAGATACAACCAGCTCTAGGTAAAGTAATTTTATTATTTTCATGAAACAAACCAGTCGAATCTTTCTAAAGATTGTCTTTCAGGACTTAGCCGAAAATATGGGATTGGACACTCTAAAAGTTAGGTTTCAGGATGAGTTAAATTTGCTACGTCTAAAATTTAAAAAAATACAGAACTCTTCAGCCGTATTTTCAAGGTCTATTTCCTCGTGACAATCCTCGGAATACCCGCTTTTCCATTAATTTTTTCACAGCTATTGGTCTTGGTGGATTAACGTTTTAATTTGACTGCTCCGATGTTAAAATATATTAGTGAAGAAATGAGAGAGTCCTTAAGTTCAACACAGAAACAAACTTTCAAAACCACCCTTGATGGGCCTACTCCTGTTCATTCTCTTCTTGTTCAAGCTGCTCAGGTTGCTAAAGCTGCTGAAGTATTAGGAGATGATGAAGATGAACGTAGTCCCAATAGCATCGGTAAAATTAAAAATTTTATTTTTCATTCTTAGGATCACCTGTAAAGTCTACAAGAAGTAGTAGAAAATCGCCACATAGATATCGTGTTAAGCGCTCTACTGAGAGAAGTTCTAGACGTAAACGAAGAGACTCGTCGCCATCAGATTCTTCACAAAGTGATAAAAGAGGTCGTTCCAGAACTCCTCCTCGCACACGTAGACGTCAACGTTAAATTATTCAATATTTGTTAGATTATCACTATATCTTTGTCATATATGTACATATTTCAGTTTCAATATTATATACTAGATCTGTTTCTAGATTTATCATTTCGCTATTTCTTTGTAATGTACAACCTAGCTATCGTGGACCATTTTTCCAGTTTGTTTGGAGGGTGCTTTAACTTAACTTTTACTATATTACGAACTCCTCTTGGTTCTTCAAAAAAGATGGTATCCTTCATAGTATGTATTTCAGGAATAAATCTTTAAAACGCTTTTGTATTTAAATTTTGTGTAAGCCTTTCTGGATTGATATGAATTTCGAATTCGATTTTTAAAAACTTCGGTACACAAAATTTAAAGTCTCCCTACATTTAGATTTGATGGCTAAATTTTCCTAGTTTGGAGTTCTTTGTTAAAATCTTTTCTTGTGCTCAAGTGAATTTTCAGAATTAATTTTTTATCCTAGAAAAAAATTTTGTAAGTATTATCTAACTTCAAAGAGCAGCAAATCTTTTTTTATGTTTAGATCAGAGGTTAATAATTATGGTGTAAAAAAATTATAATATTTTTTATTCGATTGAAAGTATTTGATGGGTTTTAACTTAACCTCTAATTCTTACACTAAAGCTTAAAAATATCGATTTATGTAAAAATAATTCATTAAACACAAGTCATATTAAGAATATTCTATAAAAAATCTTCACATAAAATTCGTTAGCTGACTTTTTCCAGGTAAAGGATATTTTTTCTGCTACTGGTTAATGGCTATCTAATCAACCAATTCTTGGATACAAAAAAAATTATAAACTGTGTAACAGGGGTGAAACATCAATAATTCTTACGTATGCGTGTTCCTTCACTATTATTAAATATATACATGCTTAGGTTGTCATCGAATACTGTCGTACTCTCTGTAAGGTGTCAACAATCTTTCGACTGCTTCGTAGTTTAAGTTCCCTGGGTTGTCTTGGTGTATCCGTTACAGACTGAAAAATTTACAGCCTATTCCCAACATGACCTAATCAATATTTGAAGGCGACTTTTACTTCTAAAAAGTCCATTCATATAGATATCAACAATATAAGTGTTATAATCCCCTTAATTATAGGGAATCGGTCAAGGCCGGAAGCGAGGGGATAGCGTGCAGTTACAGTACAAAGTAGCTGCTTTAATATTTAATTTTATTTGTTTTACATTTATTACAATAAGTGTTGGAATAGAATGTAAAATTGTCATATTTACAAAGTTTTGATAATACAGTAATTAAACGATTTTCTTACTTTTCTCAAGAAACCTAATGCTACGATACAAAATTTTGATGCTACAAACTTATTACTATTACATTTTCATTTTAAATCAAGATTAATATAAATGATTTTAAATAAATGTTTTATAGTACATTGTGTCAAAAAAGCTTTAAAAAAAATATTTGTTATCAAACCAGAAGTCATAGATGTAAATTTAAAGCTATTTTCTATTGTTTGAACATCATAAAAGAATAAGTGTATCTCATATATTCCAAAATATTTCCTCATATTAGGAGCTATCGCTAATAGTTTATATGGGTTTTTGTTTTCATTCAAATATTTTGTAAGTTTCAAATAGTTCCTTTGGAAATTTTGTCATATGTTCCATTTTCATTGCCAATAGATCAAGATGATCTGATTAAGTTTGTACTAGTTTTTTTT
>LDMZ01049822.1:0-15806 GCA_001455285.1 Sphaeromyxa zaharoni
GGGGTTGTTTTAGTGGCTGAAAACCCCCACACTGCCTGTTAAACACCCTGGGAGGCTATGACTGACGCCTAATCTGATGCAAAAGCGGGCTGGAGGTAAGTCCCACCTTAGTGAACCGCCTCCGAAGACAT
Organism: Sphaeromyxa zaharoni; assembly: GCA_001455285.1. Lineage (NCBI taxonomy): Eukaryota > Metazoa > Cnidaria > Myxozoa > Bivalvulida > Sphaeromyxidae > Sphaeromyxa > Sphaeromyxa zaharoni. The sequence continues at coordinate 132 of LDMZ01049822.1, forward strand.
AAGGAGCAAGTAAAGGTTTTTTCCTCCATAACTAAGAAAAAAAAATTTATTGCGTTACATGACTTTCGTGAAAACGATTTTCAAAAATGTTATTAGTTTAATCAAGAAGGATTCTGTTAAAAATTTTGAATTGAATACCGTATTCCAGCACTACAGATCTATAGTTTTAATAATCATTGATAATTTCATTTTAATGGAATATGAAAGATTTTGCACGGCACAAGACCTGTGCACTAGAGTAATAGCCATTTAAAATATCAATTTTCAGTTTATTAAAATTTTTAACAGCAAATATTATTATTTATTCTTATTCAAATTTAGGTTTTTAATATTATTGTAAGATTGTTATATCAATGCTGTAAAAAGTATTTTATAAAAAAAACTCTTCCGTTGAATAAATAATAACTTCATCAATCACTTCTATTTACATGAATTCCAAAGATAGAAAAATAAAATGTGTATTTATCTGATTTTTAATTTTTATGCTTAAAAATTTTCCAGATAGAACAAAATAACATTTAGGTATTTTTAAAAATATTCTAATTCTGTTTAATTTCTTATTAAAACAAGAAATACGTTTTGTGGAAATCTGGGATGTATCAGAAAAAGACATAAAATTAAATTAAAAAATACCTTATTCCTAAACGGTAATTGTAATCGATATTATTCTTTTCGATCGAATATTTTCACAAATTCCATAAATTTTTAACATTAATTATTTTTGTAATAAATAAAAAAATTGATGATTAATGAATGATCTTTAGTTCTGTTATCTAATATATTATTAGAAATAAAAAAAGAAAAAAATTTCATATTAATTTGGTAGTTAAAAGATTAAAATCAAGATTTTTTATAGCACTAACCAATCAAAAAATACGTGATGGATTCAAAAATTTATAATCAAGCAGAATTTAGGAAAAACCTTATCAACATTATCTAACTTAAATATATTACATCTATTGTACGTTCTCACACTAACCGTACATTCACTATTCAATAAAAAAATACTACAATTCTTATTTCAAACTATTTTCTTTTGGAAAAATCATATATAAAAATAAAGATTAATAATAATATCAGTGAGCGGGAAAAATTATAAATAATTAACAACAGTATCATTTCGGAAGAATTTATTCATTGTTAGAAAGATTTAGCTGTTTAAGATAATGTTTCCAAATACTTTCAAATTCCGTATACATGATACTTTACGTCTTATGTCACTATTTATATAAGGAGCTTAAAATATTTCTATGCTGGTCAAGTTAAGGCAACATACGACCGCGAGCCCGGTCCGTGCCGTTAAGGGATTTTGACCCACCCACTCACTATATCCAACTAAGCACAGTAACGTGAATTGAGGCCTTGTTCTTAACCGATGCTGATAACTGCGTATTCAACGAACCGCGGTTTGATACTTCGGTTTATGATCTTGAAAACGCTTCAAACGTTTCCCAGTACTCATTATGTACTACATTGTTTATGGCAACACAACTGCTAATAATTAATTAGGCGTTATCAGTTAGATTTAGAATATATTTTTGCAAAAATTTGATTTTTTACCAATGAATCTTTTAAAGAAACGTAAAGTTTTCAGTGATTTTTGAACATGTAACAAAAATTGGATGGCTAAGTATTTCAACACGTTTATAATAAAGAAGTATGTTTGTTGTGTTGTCAAATTGTTTAGGTGTTGATAGAGTACAACATAAGTGGTGATTATGCAACGGAACATGGAAAATATAGGAATAATTTATCTGCAGTGGAACGTCAAACTCTAGCAATAGAACTGAGCTTAAAACTTGCCAGGCAGCCAAATGTATCGGTAAATGCAAATTATCCCAGAAAGATTTTACTCATGCCAGCTTAATAGCTGCATAAGACAGGCCTAAATATATCAAATCATTCAACGATGGTGAATTTATTAAAAAGTGCAGGCTCGATGTAGCTGATCAGGTCTGTCCAGTACACAAAAAGATGATAGAAGCAGTAAGTTTAACAAGAAGAACTTTGGCTCGTCGCCTTAAAGCAATTGGGGACCTAACATCACAACTGAACGAGCATTTACCTTCATTCCAATTCTTTTCCCTGGCATTGGATGAAAGTACCAATAGCGATGCCAGGGCAAAGCTTCACATCTTTATTTAAGGCAAGTCAATACAATTTCAAATCAACAAGGAAATGTAATTCATCAAAGATATAAATATTGTGGTCAATTTTTTAGGCTGTGTGGAAAGTGCACTTTGTAAAATGGAGTTAGCATGACAGAAAATCGTGATTATTACTACAGATGGGCGTCCATCATTGACCCTCAAGAATTATGGTTTGCTGAATAGGCTAACTGATGATGTCGCAGAAGTCATTTCCACAGGGAACCAAATTTTCATAATTGCATAATACACCAGAAAGTGGTATGTAAAAATATGCTTGAGACGAAACAAGTTGTTGATCCAGCTTTAAAGAATGTTAATTTTATTAGGTCACGGGGTCTAAATCACCGAGACTTCACCACACTTATAGAGGAATGTGAATCAGATCATATTGCCGTTCCATATACTGCAGCTGTGCGCTGGATGAGTATGAGAAAAGTTCTGAGAGGTTTGTGAGACCTAAACACAATAATCATATTATTTCTGAAAATGAACGGGAAATGCAAAGAATATCCTAAACCTAAATAATCTGAAATTCTATTATATATAGCAGTGGGAGCTGATATCTTTAAACATATAAATGTTTTGATCACAAAACTTCAAGGGAAGGGCACTTTTAATTAAGAAATGTACTCAATAGTTAAGGCAATCATGGTAAATCTAAAACTGTTTTCTTACCAGCTCAGTCAGAATATCACAACACGATTTCTAACACATACAACTATGGCATAAACAATGATGTCAACTCAAAAGTACACTAATATAACTTCTACATTGGATAATGAATTCCGTTTTCGTTTTCCCGACTTCCAAAATCTTGCTGCAGAATTTGATATTTCGTCATCGCCGTTTATAACCAACATCGAAAAAGTGCCAGTTGCTGTACAACAGGGATGGATTGATTTGAGTTGCGACTCTGCCCTGAAAGGGAAATTCTACTTTGAAATTATTGACAAATTTGATGCATTACTAAATAAATCCAAGTCTGAGAAACTAGAGCAAGATGATAACGCGACTACACATTCTATTTGGGTCCACATACATTTACGAAAAAAAAATTTTAGACCATGAACGTTAACAAGAAAAAGCTGCATTCACATCTGACAGATGTGAACCTGCACTCTTTACTAAGATTTTCTACATCAAATATGCAGCACGAAATCAAACAACTTGTTGGAAATTTTAATCGATCACAAATGTCTCTCTGAATTTAGTTTCGAATGGAAACTAAAGCCCATGAGATAGTGTACTTCAATAGTCAAAACATTGTAATAAAATGATTGGACAATAAATTACTTTTAGTCACTTTTCGTAGTAAAATTTTAACTTAAAAGTTTATATAACATTGTTACTTTCATTAGAAAATATGTGATTCTGAAATTGAATGCTGTTATATAATAATTCTGCCCGCAAGGCTCTTAATTTAACCAAATAAGTCTGCCAACTCAAGAAGTTTCCCTCCTTTGATAAAGATAATACTGTATATTTTATATTTTTATGGGTATAAAGTGGACCTATATATTTAAAAATTATTTACATTTATCCAAACATTAAAAATGTTATTATTTGCTTAATCGATTAATTATAGTCAAAGCTTATTCTATTTATTGAATAGTGACTAATTTTAGGAAAATTTATCATAATGATCATGTTTTGAAATGCTTTGACATTGATTATCAAATTAATTAATAATTCTGATTCATTACTTCATTTGGTAAAGAATCTAGACACGAATACATCGCTTTAAAATCATGTTGCTAGGATCTTATATGGAAAATTTATTAATCGATGATACCAGATTATTTAAAAAAATTATTATTTAGCTCTAAATTTATTGAAAATAAAAACTAATTTCGTATGCAGTAAAAAAAATAATTTGTGAACAAAACGAGATAAATTCGTTCTTCTACATATGTAGTGAAAAATATATTATTTTTAAATGATTTCAAACAAAAATTGTTATATTTATCCTACTGATAAGAAACGATAGCTTTTGTTAAGAAAATATTTTCTTTCGGAGAATATGTAAAAATGGGACAATTACAAATAGTCACCTAGAACGAGTATTGCGAAACTTATAACCAAAGTCAAAAATTTGCAAGTAAGCATCAAATTAGCTGGAATTTATCCTTTATTTGTGTGTACATATTTTAGACTAAAGTTATCTGATTTTACTGATAACTTTATATGATACTGTAGAAGGGTAAATTTATAGAATTTTTATTTTCTTAAATATATATTTATAGATTTGACCATTCTAACAACAACATACTTTTTTTTACCAAAACGCAATTAACGTCTTATGTTCTCTTAGGTTTATTGGCTGAAATGCTTGTTAATTATTCCATCATACATGATTCAGAAGCTATAATGATTATTTCTTTTATATTTTAACTTGAAGGGATCATGTTTGCAAAATACATTAAGGTTTTACGTTATCACGTTTACTTTATTAAGATCTAATTGTTATTATCTATATATTGACCGAAAATTTTTAGGTTGAATGTATTTACGATGAAGGTTTTTTGTAGTCTAGCATGGCTTCTTCTGGTTATTTCTTCTGTCATTTAATTATTATATTTTTAATAAGTAAATTTAGATAATTGGCCCTGCTTCCTATGCAATCCACACATCAATGGTTTTTAAGGTTCGTATCATAGGTCATATTTATATCAATAAGAATCAAAGAAAAGATTTTCTAATAGTATCTCTAAAAAATGAAATAAACCTGACTAGCCTTCACTTTTCACTACTCTCTATTGAATTTAAAACCCGTGATGTAAGAACAAATTTTCTACTTAGAGGTGTTTTTACACCTCATCCATATGGTATAAAAGCTTCATCATTCAGTCATCATTTTTCATCAAATGATACAGTAAATTCATATTTTTCGATTAATCGTATAAGATAAGATACTTAGTTGCGGAAATAAATATTCCAGGAATGACCAGAAGCTATAAGAGATATATCAAATATATTGACAGATATGACATGTATCCACAGACGGTCATAAGATTTAAGCGCATTGGTGTTGAAATAGAGACCTTCCTAAGGTATACAGGTGGACCAATACAAGATGTATTTGAACAGCAATATTTTCTAATGCGGAACTTAAATGGAGTCAGAAATAATTATATAATACAATCATTCAAAAATAACAATTCAGTGCCCAGACTGTTGTGGTTCTGTTCAAATGTACACAATAATAGTAATTTTAATCAAATAAAGAGTCCATCCAACCAAGAAAGAATAAGTATTGTAACAAAACTACAATTTCAACACTTGAATATATCGATGTCTTTCTTATCTATAGAGAAAGTAGGAAGAAAACTTAGAATGACCAAAAAATTAGAAAAGACATTCACAAATTGCGAATCTTCTTTGGCTGCAACATTCGTGCCAGTGACTATCGAACTATTTCAACCACTGAAAGGATCAAAGGCAGATATATCTAGATATTATTTTACAGGTTCCTAGACATTTTTTAGACTTGAAATTTCAATTTTCCGTTACGGAAACGAACAGAAGTTGGATCTTGGATTAATGCACCAATTTTTACGGGATGATCTTTTGTTACTTCAGGCTGGTTATTCAGATTTATTAATTTCTACAATTCAAGTTATTTATCACAAATCGCAAGAATATAATGAACATCGTAAATACACCTTTTTTATTATATATAGAGTAAGAACTCTGTAATTGTTTAAGAGAGAGCGTATTCTGTCATGCAACAATTCATACAAATCAAAACGGGATTCATTTATTCCGAAGCAGTGGATATACATACTTGGGAAACATTTGTGCTGAAAATCAAAATAGTTCAAACATATTATAATTATTCTTTGATGACGTATTTCGTAGCAACTTTTGTGGTAAATTTAAAATTTTAATATACAATTCACACTAAATAATCAAGAACAACGATTGAATATCTTAAGAGTCTAAATATATTTTTCCACATGGTTGAATATGCTGAATAGAAATATAGTTTAAATATTTAAAATACGGTTCTACAAGACAGAGAGCTTAGAAATTGATCATAGCAATTTATTCGTTGAAATGACTTATTAATACAAATTTTTATATATCAATACATATTCAAGATTGTTCCTATTTGATTCTTCTTTCCAAAAACATATGACAATATTTTTTAGAATAAGTAAAAAATTACCTAACAGATTTTGGCAGGTTATAACAATTTTTACATAAGAAATCTCAACTTAAATCTTTTCAGAACACAGAACCATTTATATCTCAAATAAACGCGACTATATTCATTCAATTATTAAGTACAGAATACTGAATATTTACTACATAAAAGAATTCTAATATCGTCATTATTTAACGACTGTTTGAATAAACCTTTTTAATCCAAAATAAATCTTTTAACAATCCGTTGTTAACAAATTTTGTATTTCTTAAATCTATGAATCGATATAATATAATTGATCCTTGTTTTTAAAAAGATCAAATTTTAACTTTGTGAAAAACTCCTATTATGCTTAAAAATGAATCGCATTAAGGCTGCAAGTAATTTATCTCATATCCGTTTCTCCAAATACATTTTAATATATTGAAATCAGTGAATAAAAACACTCTCCAAAATAAATAAGTCGTTTTGTATTTCTGTTTCTTCTAATGCTTCAATGAAATAATGATATACTCACTTAAATATCTCAATTATAGGTTATTTCTTGTTCATCATTATATACCACGACTCCAAACAGATGTTAAAGAACAAGCATGATATTTTTTAATCTTATCACTCAAAATACTTTTTTGGATTGGTCCAAAATTTTTTCAAACAGATATATTGAAGTAATAGATTTAAGTAAATATATTTTAAGTATTCAAATGTAAAAAATCTAAAGCTTCTAAAAAAACTTGTCAAAAAATTTCTTTGAACTGGTCCACGTTTCTCTGTTTTAGTCATTTCTTAAATTTTTGGATAAATTTTACATATGATTTTTAATTACAGATGTAATAAATAATTAAGAGAATTCTGATTTTAGATCGTTGAGCCGAACCCTGAAATCCGTATAAACAATGTTTAAAATAATATCGAAAATCTCCATATAAAGAACATCTTTTCTTGATTTTTTGGCAGTTTAAAGCAATAAGGCTGTAACGGATTTTACAAATTAATCAGAAAATTTAAAAAATTTTTATTTGTGTTAATTATCATAATAATTAATCAGGTATATGCTCGATTCTAATACCAGACGATGAAGTTAATTGAAGCCGTTGACACTATTAGGCAACTGCATACTATCACTTTGATGAAAATTACTTTATTAATTTGGGACCAACATTTTTTCAATTTTTTTCATTGTCGTAGTAAATCTGTCAAAAGGACCAAAAAAATCATACCAAGATTAAATTTTTCTATTTATTTTCATTTTATTCGTTATCTACGTAGTGACCAATTTTTAAAATTAATAAATTAAAATCGCGATTATATTTGATAATAAGTTTAATGTTTGAATTTTTGTATTTTTCTTTTAAAGACACGCAAGTTGAGAAAACTTTTGATATCTGTCAAGTCTTCAGAAATCAATTTGACAAATATAAAAGGTTAGTTTGATCGTCCTTAATCTGAAAAATAGTTGAATATGTTGTCACAAAACATGACAGTTTCTTTTAAAAATGTAAAAGAAAATTTTTAAGCGGTTACTTTTAAAAAGATTTTTAGTTACTTAGGATTAATCGTTTGGAATATTTTTAATAAATTAATAAAGATGAATCTATAAATAATTTTTTTGATAAAAAAATTTTTTTTCAATGTATTTCTTGTTACAAAATAGATTTTCTTTCAGTTAATTATGTTAAATATCCATTAAAATGAATCATCGAACGATATATCGTGTATAATCAAATCCACAATCATAACAATTAAAAGTTTATAACGATCGTGTATTAAAAGATTTAACAATTTTTTTGCATATTTTTTTAATATTTAACAAGTTTAAAGGAGAATTAATTCTAGTTATTTTTTGGGTTAATGTTTTGGTAAACTAGTTTTCCTTGAAATTAAAATAAGCTTGATAAGAAAAAAAATCTTATTTCAACAAAATTAACCATTATGAATTTATGAAGCATGTAAAATTATTAATAAACAATATAAAGTCAATTTTCAGTATCTAAGGTTTGGGATATTACCTATAACTCCACCAGCCTGGACAACACGAATGCCAAAAAACCAAAGACCCTGAAGGATTGATAAATAAAGTTTAAGATTTGATTTTCAACACTCTAATGTGATTAAAATATGCTAACATTTACCAATCATTTTACGGAATTTTTGAATGAAATTTTTAAGAAAATTGAATATATATGAAATTTGTTCCGTTCTCCGTTTCATAAAGTATCTTGATCAAATATACATTGTATATTGATAAAAAATATTGTATATAAAAAATCTGAAATCGGTCTTAAAAGTACACTCTGAATTATTGATGATTGATTAAACATTTAGTTGTTCAATCTTGATAATTAAGTAGATCTAAATCGAAGTTTTGGATTTTCGATAGATAAAGTAAATCAGCTTCATTACATAGTGAATGGTATAATGTTATTTATTCAACTTTGAGCAGCAAAAAATTCGCATAATACATATTCTTTTTCCTGATTATTGGTTTCAACAGCTATTGATTTATAAAAAAATATCTATATTATTATTCATGGATTTTAGCTTTCAGAATTATTCTAAAGTGATATCGGAATAATAATTAAAAACGAGTGTGCCATATCAAATCTTTCTTGCTAAGACAGAAAGATTTAACCTTTCACCATTCAATGAAAAAATTAATACACTATATTAACCTATCCGAAAAATTTTTGGAAAACGTAACCTCAAAGTAGAATTGATAGTAGTTTAAAAATGTTGGGTAAGTCATATAATGAGAGGAACAATATTTGACTCTTATTTAAAGTTGCCAAAAGTAAGTTTATAAGGATAACGTTCAAAATGTATTCCTCATTATTCGATGTAATGGGAAGATTTACCATAAAAGATACTTTTGCTACATTTAACTTAAACACGATTGATGGGATAATATAATTTGTTTGATTTGTGAAAAAGGTAATTAAAAAAATTAAATCTTTTTTAATTTCAGAAATATTTAAAACAATTTAAATTAGAAATTTTTATCGGTAATCGTAAATAATTAGCTACCAATCGAGATGTCAGTTTTACGTATTGGATAGTAATTATGCCTCTATAATAAATTGAACATACCGAAACATGTTTTATTATTTGTCATTTATGACAGGAAAAGTAATTTATAGAACAAAAAAATTCAATTTTTTTGGGAATATTTTTTTTAAAAAATCGAAATTGATTAAATCCTTTTATTATGACATGCTTTTCAAAATAAGAGAAAAATATATCTTAACACATATTCCCTTCTTTTAATACAAACAATCCGCATGTGAGTATTTATACATCGTCGTTTTTATATTTTGATTACATAACTATGTATGAATATAAATTCCTATTGTTGCTCTGTAAAATACCTCACAAGCAAAATATTTTGTCTGGAACAAATTTGTCTTCCAAATATTTTTTTTGTGTTTTTTAATTAAAAAAATTTTCTTTAATATATAAAATTGATAAAAGAATGGCTGATGGTGACAAAATAAGGAAAAAAATGTTATAATTCATAAATTAAAAGAAGAAAATATATTTTTGGGTCAAAATGATATTAAAAAATTCAAAATTATATGAAAAACAGTATATTCAAAATGAAATGTGCGAGTATACTTTAATATAATAAAAGATAAATCATTTTTGAAAATGAATAAAAATAGAAATTGGCAATATTAATATTATATAAAAATATATGCGATCCTAGCCACCAATTTTGGAGTGTTGAAATTTATTTTCATAAGTCAATCTATTCGAGCGCATTTTTCCAAATTTTTATATAAGGTTGAAAAAAAAATTTTAGCGGAAGAAATTTTTATTTCGGACATTATACGATAATTAGTGTATTTTTCATTATCTAAATTAGGAGAGACCTCAAGAAAAAATGCGACTAACATTTTTAATTCAAAAATTTATCCGGTGGAAATAAATAATGTTTTATCGAAACATTCACGTAACTGTGAAGTGAACATAATATTTAAAATTTTAGGCTACTGGTAGTATTTTTCATAATAACTAAAAAAGAGTATACCATACAGTAAAATATGTAATTATTAATAACTTTATATCATTTTTGAGTGTAATTTTGGAATCTGGCCGATTATTTTAGGCATAGTGATAAAAATCATAAAAATTTTCAAGTTAATGAAATTGTTAGATTCATTTACATTACATACCTATGTTGCAGTGTTAAAATATTTTATTTAAATTCACAAAAAATTCATTTTGCTTACAAAAGATTAATGGATGGCTTGAAACAGATTTTTCTTAGAGCAAAAAAATTATTTTGTGTGACAGTCGATTTGAAAAACACTTATTAGCTTTTCTAAGTTTTTAATGTTTATATTAGAAGCAGGATTTTCACTTTTCGGTAAAAAAATATTTGCTTAGAAAAATTCATTACGGATGCAATTCCAGATTTTAAGATCCCTAATACAGGTGTAAATTACTGATGACATATTCTTTGGTTTTAAAATAATATATTTGTAATTTTAAAAACATTCTTAATAAAAAATAAAACTATTTTCAAAGCTTTAGATTTTAAATACTGCTCATGGTCTAACTTTTCGCAGAACCATCGTTTCCTATTGTTTATGTTTATATAATTTGACAACCCAATATATACGATTATATCTCCGTTGAGATACGAATTTCTATTTTTGTTAATAGGAAATTAAAAAATTAATAAGCCTTAAATACTTAATAATAATATTTTTAAACAAAATTTAACACATCATATTTTATTATATATATTTATACAGTAAATTCTACTTATGTAAAAGTTTCCTTCTTATAATTTTGGAAAAAAATTTGCTTAATAATGTTAGACTATTAATATATTTTTATAAGTATGAAATTATTGATAGTTTATCAATATAATAAGTTAAATGCAGAATGCGATCTATTATATATTGCTGGGCTGTTATGCTTGTAACTGACTATTATCACTGTATTTTGAACAAGAAAAAATATTATCTTTTTATTTTATAAATCAGTAGTCTGTTCAATGAATTTATTTAAACCCATAATTAAAATAAATATATTAATTTTATATAATGAATAACGGCCTTTATATTTGTTATTTTTTTGCTTTAAATAAATTTGATAGAGTCGTCTATCCAAAAGTTTTTTTTCAAAAAATGTATATATATTTTTCATAACGAGCCTTTTTAAAGTCTAATTAATTAAATATATGTCTTGCTTTATTTCTCTATATTCAGCTTATAAAATTCATAAAATAAATAGAAAATGAATAACTGTATAAAGTTAAAATTTTTTTGATTATTATTACATCAGAAATATTATCATTAAAACAATTTTTTACATATTACCTATCTACCCGAACCAAGCAAAGAGGTTACTTATAAGCATATATATAGCATCTATATTTTAATATTTATTCAACCTTCCCGATCGATTTTTTTAAAGATGGGAAGATATTCTTCATAACCTGATCCTCAAAAAAAAATTTTCACGCTAAACCAGGTTTACATATTTGCACACCCAGTATAAAAAAACCTGATTATGAAGGTAGAACTATATATAAATCGATTAGATTATAAGCCATAAAAACAAATATTTAAAAATATTAACCGTCAAAAAAATGTCTACTGGATTATTTTTGTTCACAAATTGGAATTATCCATTTAATTATTTGGATTAGAGAGGCCCAAAGAATGCATAAAATTATAATTGACTAATTCGCATTTCCTTTTTCATTACTGAGAACTTTAATGAAAATAATGGAAAAATACATCTTTGAGAGTTGAGATTAATGTATCTCGCTTTTTCATAAATACTATAACCTGAAAATTACATCCTAATATTAACTAATATTTTCCGTGACTTCCAGTGTAAGGTTTATAGCATTCTCTGTCAACACAAACCGCATAGGAGAATTATATTAAGCCTATAATAAAAATAGTTATACATAAACGATACAACTGCAAGTAAATTGATTTCATGAAACATGCTTCTCCAAAATAACGAACTAATGAATATTTTTTTAAAAAATAGATACAATAGGGGAATAAACATTAACAAACAGAATTATACATCGATGAGGAAAATTTTCCTGTTTATAGGAAACCGTTATCAAATTTTATATTTAAATCGAATTTTTGGTTATGAAAACCAGTTCTGATATATTCATGACTCAAAAATCTCATTCTTAGTATACACGTATCAATAACCACTCGTCTGCAGAAAAAATTAAACAGAATATTTTTAATTTAAGAAGGAATTAAAATTTACAATGAAACTCCCAAGTTTTTAATTAATTTGTACAGGCCTAAGTGTTCTTTATCATATATTTATATACATATTGTTATCGAGGAATTAGAAATTTAATAAAATAGTGAGTATATAAGCTTTTATAAAATTTAATTTCATTGATACACGTAATAGATAACATATATGAGCAAATTTTCCTCCGCAGTTAAAAATATTCAAATAATTACTTAAGAGTAAAATAGTGTAAAATTATTATTGCCATTAGCAAAGATATATTATTCAAATTTTAATATAAATTCACTGGCGGTAATCGAAAATGAAACGTCATTTGGAGTATTGATAAACGCAATTCAATATTTTGATTATTTTTAAATATATATTTTGACATATTACAAATAGCATCCTAGGTAACTTTGCTAAATAATAGAATATTTTGCTCTACTAAATTGAATATACTAATCGGATTTATTTAATAATAATTTGTTGAATTTTATACTTAAACCTCAATATTAATGAAATTGTGTCGTGTTTGTAGGTTTGAATAATACTTTTGTTTTTTACGCCGTTTATTCTTACAGAATTGCACGAATCAATGATTTAGAAAGTACATGTAATTTTTTAATATTCATTATATATTTAAATCACCATTTATTTGTAAAAAAAATAATAAAGACTGAAAATCAATGTTGGCATTCTGATATTTTTTAAAACTAATATTTTAAAAAATATTAGTCAAATACATTTATGTAATTTACTATAGATACACTGATAGAAATTTTATTTTCAATGATAAGAGGTTTTTTAATAAAAAAATCATTTTTATGTTTCAAATTTTCAAAATTCTGCCATCTTTTAAATTACAAAAATAGATCTGTATGGAAAATTAAAATTTTGACAAAAGTTTACTTTCACTTCAAAAGATAAAAAAGTCTAAAAATTATTGGCCCTTTCCTTGTTTATACATAGTAAGCTATTGATGCTAGTTTTAAGAAAATGTACTTGGGATGATAAATTTTTTTTAGAGTAGCTATCGACTAAACCTATTTTTTCTCGTCAACTATTCTAGTGCAGTAAAATACGATCGGAAACACCGAAATTTTATATTATTTTATGAAATATGTCTGTTATATCTAAAAAAAATTATTATGGTCAGTTGAACTGCAAGTAATCTCTTTTTATTGATTAAATATTTATAACTTAAATTAATTTTTAGCACATAAAGCAAGTCACATGACAGTAAAATAAACAATATTTATAGCATATTGTTTTCGCTTCAATCCCAGTTAATTTAAAATAAGTAAAATTTATCATTTGTTGTACCGTAGTACACAACTAAAGCAGACATTAAACGGCAATGTTTATAGCTTCAGTATTATTAGATTATTTTATCAAATTTATTATTTTTATTGTTAAATTTAAAGATATTGATCCATAATTGCGTTAATTGACAAACAGAACCCTGATTTTTAATTATTATTTTTAAAGAAGATTCCTAGTGCGGTACTTCATATACATAAAAAACTTTTTTTGAAATGCAAAATTGGTCCGATTAATATAAATTCTATTTGAGTAAAAATATTCCGCATTACAAATTAAATAATACGTTTAATACATTGATCCCGAAATTATGCTATTAATTTAATTTTTTTCAATGTTATAAAAGTTGGGACGAAATAATTTCAAAATTCTATTTATACTAAAATTCTAGAAAACAAAATGTGCAAAAAAAACATATACAGTCCGGAAAATTTTTATTTAAGAACATGATGATCTTGAAGATTACCATTTTTCAGTGGATGAAAATTCTTTTTCTCCAGAGTAATAATTATAGATCATTACATTTTTTGCAAAAAAATATTTAATAATCGTACTTTTCTATAATCTTGGTCATAAACTTTATTATTAATACTTTATATCTTGATTTTGCTGCAAATATAATAAAACAAAATCTGATAACCTATCAGAAAGGCTTTGAATGAGAAAGCTGAAACGGATTTAGTTATATCTAATTTAACAGACATTTGAATTGCTAGAAATCGTACCGATGACGTGGCGAATTCTGGTGGTCAATATTTCCAAAGAAACAAACTGGTTGATGATAACATCGATCACGTCTAAACAATGTAGGAAAGACGTCCTTCATTAATCTTATGAGAAAATCTCAAGTAAATCCAAAACCGTCATTTGTTTCCAAAACTATTCCAAAGGTTTTATAGTGTTTAATTACAATTAGATTTTAGTTGTAAAACATTTCCTTGAAACTTACCAAAGAGATTTGGATGTGGAAAGAATTGTTGCTATTGACTGTTAGAATAAATAAAAAAAATATTTTTTTATCCTTTTGAATAGAATTTTTGGCAGCATAGTTGCTAGATTTTACACACCTATAAATTTAAACTCATTTCTGAACCTAGCTCAATCGCAACATAAGAAGTTGTTCATATAAAAACATTTACACCACTAGAATCTGCGATGTTCTCTATAGTTGAATTTAAAATTTAAAATCAAAATTCTTATAATTTTAGGTAGGAATCGGAAGAGATTTATTTTTAAAAGTTTTAATCAACCTTATAAAAGAACAATATAGGGAATCAAGATTGACAGAATCAGAAGATTCGATGAATGCTATATGTCTTACTTGAATGAATGTGAAGAAACCTTTTCCGTAATTAAGTGACCGTGAAAATAGAGATTATGTTGGGTAAGTCAAAATACGATCAAATCTTGTATAAGGAAAATAACATTCACATCTAGGCTATGTCAGAGCCAATATACTAATAGTGCAAGAAATAAAACAATGACTAAGGAAACTAGGGTAAATATTTTTGAAATATTTAGTGGAATGGACTAAAAGAATACTGAATAATCGCGAGATAGACCAATAATTAACAATTTCAAAATATTACATTGATTTATTATTTTATATTAGCTTAAATATATTCGATGAATTTTTATGCAAGATGATGTAGAATTTATGTGTTTTATACAGTATATAGATATTAATGGTTGAATTTTAAAGTATATACTCTACCAGCTTTCCAATAATTTTGAAATATTTCGAGGCTTTCCGTTTTGATATTGTGGTGTCTTAAATTGGCAGAACCGGACCTAAGCCGGTTCACGTATAAGGATGAGGACATTCGGGCGCCA
>LDMZ01049826.1:0-10373 GCA_001455285.1 Sphaeromyxa zaharoni
ATCGTTTACGAGCGTCTAATATCCTACAGTTTGTTGAGACTAAGAACCAGTTCCTGTAAACAAATTACTACTTCATTTGAATTTTCGAAAAATCTTTTTAATGATAAAATTAAAACATTTCTATATATTTCGGAAGTTATAGAATCAATTTATGCCATTTTCCATTTAAAATATCTTATAACATAGATAAAGTGGAACCAGGCGATCACACATCCAATCTGTATACTTTAAAACCTAATTGATTTGATTAACTGGTAAAAATCCAATGATCAGACGATTCTAGATATTCAAAAAATTATAATCAATGTACTGGAAACAGGAATATTCCACAATTGAAGATATTCATTGAACGTGCGCTGCGATTGTAATATAATTTATGTTCCTCTACTCCAAAAATATATTTTCATTAGCTGTTGCGATTTCTATTTCTATAATCTAAATTTAATTCATGACAATTAACTTTAAATTATGCATCCAATTTAATGAAAATTGATCTTTTTATTATTTTAATGAAAAATATAAATTTTGTTAAGTGTTTAAACAAGTAAAAAGCGATTTTCTTATAATAAAAAATTTGATTTAAAAATCATAAAAAGCTGCATTTATTCTAAATTGTATTTTAAAGCTATCCAGAGCGATCATTGAGGTTATTGGTCTGGGAGTAAAATTAATGATACATTTTGTGGTGCCACACAACGATAATTGGTGCCAGTTGCCGAAAAACAACGATGTTGGAGCGTTAAAGACAAGGGCGTGGCCCAAACATTTAAACAAACTAATCGCCTCTGGGCGCGAAGATATATTTTTATTTGCGTAGTGCTATTTTAGTTTATATATACAGTTTTGGTTTTTAAGAGGGTTAATAATTGGATGACTGAAAAAGAAAGTAAAACGGGTGCAAGGAGACTGGTGGCAGTCAACAGCAAGTCCCTCTTCGCGGTTCACATTGGGACCGGGGATACCCTAGAGGGTACCTCACATTTAAATATAAAATAATTCTTACTAACTATTACTGTGGTTTCACGTACACACGTAATGTTACCTCCATCTAATCGTTTAATTTGTCTTCAAAATTCTTCGTTAGATTACGACAATATCATTAATCTTTAACAAAAATCAATTTATACAATCTTACAACCCGCTTAAATATCGCGATCCAGCGTGAATCCCTCGGAGCCTGGAACGGAAAAACGTGTTGGTACTTTTAGACCTATACAGTACAATTATTCTTACATTTAAGCATATCATATAATTTATTGCAATATTTGTAAAATGTACTACTTTTTATTTTTAGGAAAATCTTGAGTTCCCATGAAAGGAATTATAGAGGAATTTCCTTCCAGCCTAAGCAGGGTTGATATAAAAAGTAATTATTTTCCCTTGTAAAAACCCCCTTAAATATGGGGGTTGGTACAGCTTCTAAGGAATTATCACTTAATTAATTAAATATTATTATTTATTTCTCAACTTAAAAATTAATAGCGTCTGAAATCTCAACAGAGTTGTCTATCCAGCAACTTAAGAACTACGTTTTTTTTAATTTTTACATTAAAAATTCTTCATTTCCAAACAAAAACACCTCAACAAATTTTTAAAAAATGACTTACATAATGTTAGTCACGGTCCAATCAACCGCCACGCTGTGCAGTATCCCTTCCTTATTTGGTTCGAAACCTCGGAAAGTTGGGGAGAATTACCGAAATATTTATAGTTACTGGATTATTCTGTGCTCATTAAATACGTGTGTATGTTTTAGACTTTATTTATTTGAAAAATTTTTCTTCTATATCTTAAGATTCTTTCTTTAAAAACTAATAATTTTTTTAATTTAAATTATTATATTCGATTTTTTAGCTTGATATGTTACTATTAAGCAAGTATTTTTCCAATATCTTTGGTAAGCCTAATATTTTAATTTTTCTTAGCTATTTAACATCAGCAGATGAATAGTTTCTGTATTTATTAAATTTTTTTTGATGAAAAGTTTGATATAGTAAGAACTTTCCAGATATATTATATCAATAATTCAAATAAATATTCTTATTTAACCATGTAATTGTTCATTTCGACATATTATTTAGTATATTTCTAATATATTATCGTGACAGAATTAGGGTGTCCCTATATGATCTTATAACCGGTGGAAATCGTATCTTAGCAGATTACATCACAGCAAGTTTTAATATTAATTAGGTGGTCTGCGAACACACGACTTAATTTTGGTTTAATTGTATTTGTGACGAATTAATAATCATTCGGTGACAATGTGTATATATCGTAGATCATCGTAGAACGAAAAACGCCTTTTATTATTACTTCTAATTGCTGTCTTACAGTATTAATTAAATATTTTGTCGTCTTGGAGTCACCCGTGCATTGGGTATTCGGCGATCGATGTAATCGCCGACCCTAGTCTATCTACGTGCGCAGGTTGCAGTCTTGAACTCCTGACTTCCGACGCTACAATATGTATATATATTATGCCTATAACACCAAGTAGTTAGTTACTTTGATATATATCTTACGAACAGTTCCAATTGATCCTCGTTTTGATTGTGCTTTTAGCCCTAAATACATATATGAAGATGGAATGAAATATTTTTGGTGACAAACCTCTTAGATTTCTTTATAATAATATTTTGAGGCTAAGACATAACGGCTATATGTTTTGTGTTTGTGTGTCACATCTGTATTCACAATTTCAGTTGAGTGATTTATGTTTTGATACGCAAAACCATCAAGCAGCCCTACTTGATAATACGCTTGACACCAGTCATTCCATATAAGAGAACCTGGAATAACCTCTGTTATTTGGGAATAAGAGTTTCTGTATTTCGTGTTTCAACATAAAATAACCTTATGTGTGTTATGACCAAAGCGATCCATCTTCTGTACTGTGACACTGCGCTAAGACAAAAATCCATGATCCTGTTGATCTCCTACAGTAGTTTCTATGGATATCAACAATGAATCCTTGTTTAATCATTTTGTATATTTCTGCTCTCTCTTTTACTGAAATGAAACAATTTTCTGCAATATACCGTCCACTGTTGTAGAGTCTTCTTCTTAGTAGACACTGATCGATTTATACAGTACACTAAATGTCCAAAAAATATCCTCTTACGGTTCTACCTTCTCACTTTCTTCGGCAAGCAAGGAAATTAGATGTAAAACATCTAACTCAAAGATAATTGAGGCATTTGATTAGATTGCTCTTTCTAATATTTAGCGAATTCATAGAATAGTATATTTGTCCCTTTATGAAAAAGTGAGAAATCATGTATATATACACATATATAAATATTAAGGTGTCAAAATAATCTGCCTAGTTTTACCAATGGAAAAGTTGCATATGGCCGTCCGTATCCTATTCATGTATCCCAGAAACCCCATAGTTTTGTAAGATAAAGTTTTCATACAGTATTTTTACCTCAGATCTTTCAAGGTTTCTGTAGTAACGTAACTAACATTAGCTGTTGCAAAAACAATTTTGATTCTATTTATTATATACTTTTACACTTTTATGATACTATGAAAGTGGACGGTGCTTCACCTCACTATCTAACTAAATTTTGTAAAGCTTACATCCTAGATAAAAGCATGCCAAATAGTTGTTAAAATTTCCCTGGTAAGAGTTAAATGTTTCAAATTTAAAGTTTGTAGCCATAAATTCAAAAGATTGTGGAAGATCTTTTTCCATCTTGTCCGAGTCACCACTTCATAGAATACATCAGTCAACTTATTACTAGGTCCATCATGTCATGAAGCCACGTATATAATCTAAATACACTACATTAGAGCAGAAGTGAGTTTCTTCTAGAGCATTTTCATGATGTCGCAGCATAAATACAATACATCATGTACTTCAATTATCTTGTGAGCTCCATGGATATTATTTTTTGGAAAAAAACCACTTGCATACTTACCCATCCAAAACCTGAAAGATTTTACTTGGGATAAAACAAAATTTTCGAAAGAGACAATTGTTACAAGAGTAGATGCATGTTGAAAGCTAATGCGATATTTAAACTACGAATCATTGGAGCTTATAGTTTTCATAATTGTAGCAGATTCAAGTTTTAGCTGTATATATATACCTTAAGGGTCGGATATATGATTATTGGTAGAAAGCATTGTGTTAGGTGCCTCCAAAGAGTTCTTCACATAGTCAAATCACATACATCTCTAGGAATCATATAAGAGATGGATATTCAATAATTATGCAAATGTTTTAAGAGCGGATATCATTAAGTCTTCCTGAATTGGGCAGTTTATTGAATATCTAATAGCGCCAAGATCTTTAATTCGCTAGGAACTGTTAATATGAACATATCTGATACCATAAATAATTCAGAAGAGATTTTCCCAAAAATTCTCTTTTTTATGACTATAAATTTAAGAATCGAAGAAAAGTTAACATCCTGATGGTGTAACTGCTATAATTAAGAATAATGTAGGTAATTATCAAGTAATAGTTAGCTGTCATGGGGTGAAAATGGTTGACATGTAAAAAACATCAAAAAATATACTGTAAAGTTCCGGTATGGGGCCTTCGAGGCTCTCTAAAAGCAGCTCAATGGTGAACAACGCGGATTGGGTTCAGCGTAATAATAGAAAGGATATTCTAATGATAAAAATTTTTTTAAAAAAATCCAAACGTGCTAGATGTTTTGTATATCTCCTCGGACCGCCCCGATGGTGTTACGACAATACTAAAAAACTTTATATCTTCAAATTTGATCCCCCAGATTCGACTTTTATACGAAATGAGAGTATTAAAATACAAAATGATGATTTGAATAATTATATTCGATTTACTATGGTGCAAAAGCTCAAATCTTCAAGGACAAGAGTTATTTCATCCATTTTATCCTAGATGTAAATAAAATAATCAATCGATTGATTTTACTGGTAAATCAACGGAAAATAATTCTGCATATTTAAATTTAATGAAAAATATTTTTCCCTTAAATAATTGCGTTCTCCTTTCTGCCTTACCCAGATGCTTTTTTAACAATAATGCACTTAAATGATTCAAATATTCCAGATATTGGAATCAAACAACATTTTAAAAATTCTGTTAAGTTACTATGTTGGTAATCCAGGAGCTGGGGTCTAAATTAGAAACACAGATTTAGTTTATGATGCCAGAACTTCAGAGTACCAACAACAATACCCGTTATTTCGATTTTCCCGAGAATTCTAGTTGTCCCATCAGATCAAGAAGCCATAATAGATTAATATTCAGTATTTATAAATTTAAAATAATAAATATCGTAACTAGACTTGTTTTAGCTGTAGCATGATCATGTTACGGTAAAGTAACAGTTTGGCTAATCGCTCATGGCCTAGTGGTTAGGCCTTCGGAGTGTGGTATCCGAAGGTCACGAGTTCGAGCTTCAATTCAGGCCATCTTATTACTGTTACATTAGCTATGAAATAATTAGTTTCGGCCCTAATATTATGTGAACAAACTGTTCATTTGAAATGTATGGGATCCATTGTCGCATATGCGGACGCTAAGTCCTTTTTCATCAAATATGTATATATGGCGCAAAAGATCTATTTTTAACAAAAATATGTGATTAATATGTGCATTCTCTAAATCAGAAGATTATATAATAAGAAACTAAAAAGCTGGAGAGTCGATTACCTGTAGACTCTCGATTACTAGTAGAAACTATCAATAAGCATTTCTTAATAGCCCATTATAATATAATCAAAACCGTAATTTTCTGACAGGTGCTTTTTGAAAAGTTATTTGAACTTCTTGGAAACAAATTTTTGAAAATTAAAACCCAAAAATCAAATAGAATTTTTCTTATCTTCCAACATGTTAGAATCTAATGACCTGGTATTATTCTTAATTAAAAAAATACAGATAATTCAATTAAAAACTTTTATTAGCTGTGAGGTGAAAAGAACCTTAAATGCCTGGTAAAATATTCAAGAAACGTTTGCAAGCCAGGGTCATAAAATTATTAATGAATAAAATTTACACTTTACACGAATAATTAAAGGATTTTTCTAATATTTGCATAACAATAGAAATAACTTGCGAGTTCCAAAAATATAGAAAATTACCGATATATTATGAATGTAAAGTGGTATAAAAATAACCAATAATCCGCCGAGCCGACTATGCCCGTGGTAAATATATTATGCGAACAACTACGATTGTAAGCGACTAATCTAAAATATAACGATGAGAAATATGACTATAATATTCTACAGATCTATTGCATTGTCACCAGCCCAATACATAGAGTTAATAGTAACATAAAACTGAAAGAGAAACTCTGAACAAATTTCCAATTGTTGTTGGGAATGAATTTTTTAAGATACAAAAATCATCACTAGGCCAACATGGAATATAATGTGCAAAAATAAGTTTAATTGAAAACATTCTTTCGTAAAACGGATAGATTTTTCTAGAGTATACGAAATGATCAAACCAGGTTGGTAAAAATTATTACATCAATGTTATAAAAATTTTAAAATAAACAAGGAGAGGTAGGATATATTAATCTTAATCAATTGGTTTTAATTAATATTTAAACTAGTGTAACTTCTAGTGTCATGGGGTTAAAAATCTGAATCGTGTGCAGGACTAAATTTTAAGTAGTGTTGTAGAAATGATTCCAAAAAAGAAAATAAAAACTTCTACTCTTCAAAAACATTATATATCAAAACTCATTCAAAACAGTCATGTTACCTACCATATCAAAAAGCCATGGGCCTTATACATAAAAATGTTAAATTCAAAAGTTTACTTCTAAACTTTAAAAAAACAAGTATCAGTTTATAGCTATTTTTGAAGGAAAAATAGCTTAGCTCATACGAATGTATTTCACATATAATACTACGCTTTTGGTTTTCTTACTAGTTGTTTTTGAATGTAAAGTTAAAATAATAGAACATTCGATAATTTTAAAAGAAATATATAGACTATCATAAGGAATAAATGAAAAATATATCTAATTTAATCCCAATGTATATCGAAAGTTAAAAATCAGAATTTAAACAACATAACTCGATTAGTAACGTTATTAGTATATATAGCCGTTACTTAAGTTTGTGAAGACACATTATAAGACGCATCATTTTGAGCTCCCTTATTTATGGTATCTGTCTTTATATAATCACCATATGCATTCCACAAAAAGCTTGTAATCAACATTGTGGTGTTTATGACGGAAAACTACGTCCGTTCATTCAATCAAAATGAATGAACTACAACAAACAATATGCCTCCCATTCAATTAGGAATGAACGGGACAGAAACAATATAAAAGCCAAATTGCGGCGGGTTATTAAGCTAGATGTTCTTTTAGTCTGACTTTTGTTTTTTATATATATAATGAGGAAAGGCGAGGAAAATCGTGCCGATAACGCGCCTCTATTTAGGGCAAATCTTAGAAAGCCTAAAGCCAAATTTAGACCCATATCAAAATCCATATTTAAGGTCCATACTTTTAATCGTGCATTATACAGAGGACACCGCAAGCGTGGTTTATGTTTTGTATTATTTATAAAGAAACTTTGGTTCCAATCGACTCAGACGAAGGCAGTTCTAATTTTAATATATTATATCAATTGCGGTGGTTTAGTACAGAAGCATATTGGTTCAAAGACGGAAGCAATTAAATATTCATTAATTTTTAACTTTATATAATTTACGCAGAATTCTGTCGCTCCACTGTCTTTATGTGGAGGGCTTAATTGAAGGTTTTTATACGTTTTATCTGTTGGTTCGTTATTATTATAAACGTCGATATAACTATTTTCAATTTGCATAACAGCGGGAGAAATTCCCAAAGTATCATGGGAATGCTAAGGACTCTAAACATCTTTTCGGAGTAAAGATATATAGGAAATTGAAAAAAACTTTTAATAATTTAGATGACTTAATAAGGCCTGACTGAGGTCTCACTAAAATAATATATAAGTAGAAAAATTATAAGATATCTAGCTAAAGCACATAAGTGAAAAATCTAGTATGTCTAGTTCATTGCACTAATATTTATTTAAAGCAGTATCGTTTCTGTCATGCATAACTGATAACTTTAATAACATAAGAAATAAATTAAATCACCATTTTCGACGTATGTAAAAATTTACACTATTTTCAAAAACTGATAAATACTTGTGGATATTCTTTGCAATATTAAAACTTTTTGGTAGATCAAATAAATAAAAAATCAGTAGCTGTGATATTTTAAAAAGTTTTTAAGATCTAAGAAAAATAAAAATACACATTCGTAAGGGTGATAATTTTAATTATCTGAGATACATACTGGACAAAAACATAAAGATTCATGAAGAAGCCCGTCACAATCCATACAAAATAATGATGAACAGTAATTACACACAAACGCGAAAGGTTCGTCTGTCTTTAATCGACATCCATTACATATATAGGATTTGTTCATTTTTTTTTGTTCAAAAGGCTCGAGTGGAAAGAATCTTTGATACGATCTCGATAAGTGAGGAGTTGAAATCAGTAGTAAATCACATATCCCACATTTAGTTGAGAGGTTACAGTACTTCGCCCCACATCTAGGGCAAAAATAACCAGAGGTAGAAAGAAATTCTTCATGGCATACGCAAACCGATGGCGGTCCATCCACTTCATGGGAAGGAAATCCCATTTCTACCAGAGTAGCATGTTTGGTGCTTTTCTTACCAGAAATGGTCTCCTTCGGAAAGTAGAGATGACGATGCAAGCACTGCTGGAGATGTTGCTCGTCAATGCAAACAAAGGACAACCCGGATGTCCTCTGCGTCATCTTCTTCAGCACGTAAACCTCGGCGCTCAATGAAATACTCGATATACAAATGTTATTCCTCTCAATTTTAGTGATAGTTTCATCGAGGTTGCTTGGATCACAGGAAAGGATACTTCCGTATACAATTAATATTTCCCTACTGGAGTGTTTTGGAGAGCCTTCAAGTAAATTTAAAGATATTTCCAGGGCGTTTTGAAGCGACGGATCTCCATTAGGGGTGATTTTAAACATTTCGTCAATTGATGATTTGAGCATATTAAGATTATTGTTTAAAGGACATACAACCCGGGCTAATGAATTTGACGTAATAACCATACCAACTTGGGAAATCGGGTTTTGATCAAAAAATGAGCCAAAAAAATTTTTGATATGCCACAGTGCACATCTAAATCTGTTTGGATGCATGTCCATATCTTTCATTGATTCAGATGTATCAATTACAATGACTAAGTGACGTAATAAACTGACAGATGATATGAAGGGTTTGTAGTTTTTTAATAGGTTCAGACGATGATACTGAGTAGTGAGATCATCAACCGTGGCTTTTATACTACCATGTTCATCTTCTTGTATGACCTCCCACGATTTTTCATAGCTACTCAGCCATTTATAACTATCCTCTAAATCCATAGAAATTATCTAAACACTGAACAAATTAAATTGATAATTGTAACGTAGTACGCTAATCAAAAAGTGGTTGGGTCTTGCTCATAGAATAGTTCAAAAACAAACGAAATTGCGAGCAAAAATATGAACCATGTGTACGCCCGCGCAAAACACATGTAGTAGACTTTTTGCCATGATTTGAATGCTAAGTCTATCACGCATCCTTCTTATGACTTTTTATTCTAAATAGCCTCATGCCATTCGACTTGATTTCGATAATCCGTGTTAATATTATGAGTTCCACATTTTAGTGATCACGAATCAATTCTTCCATTTACTCCATATTTCCATTTTAATAAAATCCGTCAATTTTACCATTCACTAGGTTGATCGTACCGATATCACCCATGTGTGGTATCTTGTTTTAAATAAACGCGGTTAGAACTATCCCTAAGCCAAGCTCTGGTTAGTTTAAACTGAATCGTAATTTACCTAGGATTTAACAGAGTTCATTCCATGTATCGATTCTATATAATGAAAGCATTTGTGAAGCCTAATTTCTTCGGATCATTGTTAATTTTCATGATTACTACTATATATATTGTACGTTATATCTCAGACTTTCTTATCCAATACATTTAAAATTTAACATCACGCCATATTGTGAGGGACAAGAAAGATATTCCACAATCAGCGCATTTGGTCGTCTCTTCGGATGGCTCTGTCGTGACCGTAAGGAGCCTGGGTAACTGTACACAAATCGGAGACATTCGTAATTATTAGTCTTTAACGTAGTGTGACTTACAATATCTTCTACGTTAGAATTATTACTGGGGTATAAATAAAGCTCATTTTGTTTAAACGAGTACAGGTATTGAAATTCCAGCAGTCGTCGATGCCGATGTGAAAATATATGTGTTATAACCCGATTAATAACGATTATTTTACGATAACTAGTGTCTTAACACGCGTAGTATT
>LDMZ01049831.1:0-11357 GCA_001455285.1 Sphaeromyxa zaharoni
AAGCGAATTTGTATAAAATAGACTAATCCCAGGATTAGTTGTTTCTAATTACGAAGAAACCTCAAAAAGAATGTAGCTGAGCAGAAATTTCCTAAATATTTACAAAATACTTTTTATCAATTCTAACGACGCTTTTTCACATCAAATCATTTCCATGAACAGCAGTTTCCTTGGATTTATAAACCTATCAATAAAAATAATAATTCTTTTAACTTGTAAACTATTTTTTATGTAAAACTGGTAGTTGATAATATTTTGACTTTAAAATGCATTGTGAATAATAAAAAAGTTCTTCTAGAATAAAAGCATTTTTTGAGCTAATATCTATACAGAAGTATTAATCAACTTAAAATTGCCTGGATTAATAGTTTTTAATTTTCCCATGAAATTTCAGTATCACTCTGGTGTTATTTTAATATATCCAAAAATGTAAATTAAAAATATATATGACAAAATTTAATAACTAAATAGAATAGAGAAGGTGATATAATATTAAAGAAACTACAAATCCCACATAATTTTGAGTGGATACCGTTGAAAATGAAAGAGCAATTCTAATACACGTTGTCATTTTCAATAATATTTCATTTTAATGATATATTCGATCAAAATTTCTAAATTATGCTTAATAACCTCAGTCACTTGATTTATAGAACTTATTTTTATATTTCTGAACTTCGCTAGGTAAAATCCACAGTCGTTAAGACAAATGCTAGTATATTTATTTTTCATTGTAATATAATAAATAAATACAGTTAAAATAAAACTATATTAAAATTAAAAGAAAACCTAAGATATATTTTGGTAAAAATTTGTAGTTTGATTGTAAACACTCCATCTATATAACCAATACGAAAAAAAATTTAACTTTAGTCTGTAGTAATTAAACAATATGATTCAACAACATTCATGTTTAAATATCGATTTCTTTCTAAATAAGCGATTGGAATATCTTAATTCTTCGGTAGAAATAAAATTAGATTTATTTAATAACAAATACATAATTAAATCTTTATTTATAATTTATGAAATTTGTGATGTAATTAATTTATTTTCACAAAACTCTCATATAAAAATTATAAAAACTAATAACTGCTGGAAAAAATTTATATATATTATTCAAATTTTAAGTTCATTTTATAAATGAATATGGTATTCTGATTTATATAATAAGAATTTATTATATGCTACTTTACTTAACTAAAATTTTTTTATCATGACTTGAATATGTTCCATGTTAGAACTATTCCTGGAATAATAAGGCTGGATTTTATAAAACGATTTTTTACTTTGTTATATGTACGGTTAACAATAGTTTTAAATAGCAGCTTTGTAACATATGTTCTGTAAGTTCTATCAATTTATTCAATAATAGGAAATTATTACTAATGTAAATGTTATTTAAGAATAATGATAACATCAACATAATATAATTCTTATCTATCGAATTATTTAAATCAATGAAATACTAGTTCTCAAAAATAATTTGACAACAAAAAATGAAATTTCTTTAATTTAAAACAACTTAAGCCAAAATTTTTTGCATATTATATCCTATAAGATTAACAAATATGAGAAAAATGAATAAATATTCAAACACTCAAGAAATATTTTACTTCATACTACATAAAGTTATTAGAGAAAAAATATTTTTAGAATATAAATATCCCAGAAACCATTTTATCACGAAGGCATATAGGATAATATAAAATTGGTTTTATGTATAAGATCAAAAACAATTTTATAAAAAATTTCCGAGTAAACCAGTCTTTAAAAAATTAATAAAAATAAGATTGAATAGATATAAACTTTCAATTCCATGTAAATTAAGTATTTAATATTTCCAAAATTACTGATATTAAAAAATATTTTAATAAAAATTTGTTTAACATGTCAACATTTAGTAGTTAGTATAAAAATTTAACTAATATCTTTTATTTAAAAATTACACACCACTACGGTATTATTTCCTTGAAAACCCAAAAATTAGATAGTATTGAAATTAATTCATTCTTTAATTAGTTTTAAAAGAATCAACCTATTAGATATTATACGAACGTATGAAAACAATTAATGAGACTAAAATATGCAATTTTTATCAATAATTATTCTATCTTGATGGTAATAACATAGAAATAATTTAAAAGTTATAATCGTAGAAATAATATCAGTTATAACCTCGCAAAGAAGAACAAATGGAAGCAATAATTAAGCAATTTATTTCAACTTTGTTTCACACTGAATAAGTTATTTCATGCACAACCGAATTCAGTAAATCGATTATTCGTTATTTGGCCTCTGATTGAACTCGATAATTGACCAGTGAAAGTATAGAACATGTGCAAATTACAGACAAAAACATAATTAATCAATACCCGCATATATGCGTATCTGCTGTCAAGTGGTTAAAAATTATAAGTTATAGCATTAATTTTGTAATTAAATATAACATAAATAGAATATTTTTTTCGCCTATGTAAGACATTTAAATTATTTTTAATTAGTTTTTATTTGAAAAATATAGTAAAAAACTTTAAACAACAAACATCTTTAAAACATGATTTTGCTTCGCCGGAATACTAAAAGTTACAGTATCGGTCCTCAACCTGCCATAAAAAAGTATTCCCGGCACATCCCTAAAAATATAAAAGTGAACTCGGTATCACTCCTAAATATATCATAATCCTCTTATTATTCTGCCCTTTAATATAATGCTAAATATATATCAATTTTCTTCTTTTAAAATCCTATATTAATTTTTTTAAGGATTTTTTATATCCTATCAATTGTTTCTCTAAGATATGTTTTCATATAAAATTACCCTAGATCAATAAATAAAAAAATATATGATTGTAATTATACTGAGTAATCTAAATGAAAAATTATTTGAGCTATAATCTTAGCAGGATATCTACTCCATTAGATTAACTGACTAATGAATAAAGGAAAAAAATCATAATCAAATCGAGCCTTAAGTAATCAAACCCAATTTTTATGATGAAAAATTTTATTGAACCTGTCATATTGTGCCTCAATATTAAGAATTAAAAATACCACAAGTATTTACAGTTAGTATTCAAGTTAAGAACATTGAAATATCCAGTTTTTTTAAAAAAATATTTATATATATATTACGGAATTTTCATAATTTTATAAATAAAAGTGCTAGTAGTTTTTAATATGTAGACCATACACAGTAAAATTATGTTTCAGTTCCATATTGTAAAAATAAGTTTATAATATATCTCCAATCTACAATGATAAAAAAACATATCAAAAATATCAAACCTATTTTATTCTTGTAACAAACGAATTTCAGTATTGTTCAAAATCATCTTCCGTATTTAATATTACAAAATTAAAAATTTACATGCTACCGATAATTTATTAGAGGAATAAAAACATTATGCTGCTCAGAACTGAAATAATATTAAAATATATTTCAAGATAGCATCATTTTTACACCAGTTCTATATTATACGAAAATAATAGTTAGCTACGATTTGGATATAACAATTGCCTTCATAGTATTTATAATCAAGAATTTCAGACTTGATGATGCAGTTATTAATAATAAATCGATTAAATTTTTTAACCTTCATAACTTGTCCCAGATTTTTTTATTCAAAGCAGAGGCAAAAATGTGATAAGAATTAAAATAAAAAACTTCAAATGCTTAAATTTGACACTCAGAATACCTGAAAATTTATATGTTATCAATTTCTAAAAGTATCATGTAACTATTTATTTAATAATCCTTCAAAAACCTAAATCACTGATATGCTGTGTATTCATTGTAATTCTAGTGATTATTAAAAAGATATATCTTTGTTGACTTCTAACTGCTCAATATAGAATGAACAATATACTCTACCTCATATCCATTACAAAAAATTTTTCAGAAAAATTAAATAATTCTATATTCATTATAATTCAATATATTTATAACCTTACACACTTTCAAAATAAGAATATATACAACACCTTAAATAATTTTTTTGTTAATAAAACTATTTTTGTTAGATTATTTATAAGTTATTCCTTTAATCAGGACAATATTACTAAACAAAATTATACAAAAAATTTGTTAAAAAAGGTTAGAAAATGGATGACCAATTATTACAATTCATTAGAATCACCTAATTTATTTAGTATAAAATATGTAGATCATTAACTTTTGCATCGTAAAAAACACCTTAAGAGATATTATAGCGAAAAATCTTTTGAGGATTAATTATTCAATACCACGTTAGTCTTTGAGGAAATCTTATAAAATCAGTAACTATTTTGGCCTAGTAATTATGAAGATGACAAAATTGTTTAGATCTTTATGAATAAAGTTAAATTAAAAATTGCATACCTATCACGTTTACTTAAAGCACTATATATTAATTATAATTATCTCAAACTTTTTATACAAATCATCCAAAAGAATACCAATATTGTTAATAGTATGTTTTTAACCTAATAAATTTTTTGAGACACAGGAACGCTTAGTAAATCATATTATTAGCTCATTTCATAATTGTAAAATATTCGATAAACAGAGCAGCTATTTTAAATAAATTTTGGATATTAAAATCTTGTATATCTTTTGTATCTATACTAAAAAAAATACATCTAAAGTAACAAATGTTTATACGAATGATATGTGTTAACGTTCCTTATTATTTTTTAGAGATTAATAGCTAACGGGAATAAATCGATTTTTATTTTATTTTTTCATATAGAAAAAGGAGTTTAAATGTTTGAAACAGAATTTAGTACGAAAGTTAGAATAATCTAACCAATTTTAGCAACTTCTTCCAAGCCAAACAACATATAACACATAATTTTTTTCTGCTAAAATTACAAATATTTTCAAAAATTTTAAATATTATCAGACCAGTCGTAAATTTTAATATACAGAAGATAGCTTGAAAAATTACAGCAGTAACATAATTGTTTTCAAATACTCTGGATCACAAGAATTATACGCCAGGATTTTCAATATTGATCTTCAGAGACTCCGGGTATATGAACACGCCAACAAAGTTTTAGCTACATATAAAATTGTTTGTTTCTCTCCGAACGGGTTCTCGACATTCCTGGCATAATACTAAAATTTATTCTGCAGCTACGTTACTGAAACCATTAACAATTATGTACATTATTAAATAAAAATATTCTTAATATTATCGTGAAGGATCTAAGTTCTGATTATATTAAATCTGTTACATCCGGTAACCGAATATTCATGATTTTTATAATTACAACCTAAAATTGGGTTGCGTCAAGGCGGGATTAGTTTATTATTATAACAAGTTATATTGATGGCTATAAAATACAATGAATTGGAATCGCCGCAACATCGGGTATTCAATTCAAAATTAGAAAGACAAAGGAAGTCCCTTTATGTTCTACGGTTGAAGAATAATTCTTTCGACCAACTTCATGATAAAATTTTTGATAAATCCTCCTTAATGTGGCAATATCATATCAACGAATAAATTTTGAGCAACCAAATTAGTGATGCTACACAATCCCGGTTTACTATACTACATATCATCTCTTTTGTTCCATCTGCTGTTTTAAATTATGATTGCAAACAGCAGCTATCTTTTTAATTCATTGAATTTAAGCTATAAATATACTTTAAAAGGGTCTCCACACATTACAATTTTGGTTGCCGCATTTGTTAAAAATATGATTAATTTTTCGTTAGTTAAAAAAATAACTTAATTATGCCTAGTCTAAAAAAATGGTATGAAAACAAAAAAATATATTCGATTAGTATGAAAAGATGTTTACTGATGGATTCTATAGAAGAATCATTTAAAAATGAAAATGTTATGATCTATCAATCCTATAATGCTTAGGTGGAGAACAGCAAAAATTCATTCTATATTAATTAAACAAAATCATAAGTTTGAAAATAATCTAAGAGGAAATAAGGGTTAAAATACACTTGAATATTAAATCGGACACTTAGATAGTCATAGATAAGAAAAACGTATGTGTTTAATTTGCATTAGCAAACCAACCAGCAATAGTAGATCCATCCCTTTCAATCCACGAGATATTTAACTGTATTCTCTCTATTGCTTGAGACACGGTTCTGTCTAGTCCTTTAGTATTGGCAGTTGAAGTTTGTTTCTACAAATTTAAACATTTAAAAATGGCATGAAACTTTAAAATCCTCAAGTTCAGCAACAGAATAAAACCCGGAAGCGTAATAAGAAAGTAATCTTCCAAATAGGTATCCACCTCCAAGCTTTTCAAACAGAACATCCCATTTCTCTTTTATGAAGCTCCACGTTATCGACCTGGACTCTCGACGATTAGCAATTCCACCAAATACACGTATTATGTCCTGATTCTTTACAGAAGATGAAATTGAAAATTCCAATGAGCGAAGTAAAAGTTCCTTCGATTTTACTGCACCAAGACTGCCAAGAATCCTCGATTTTTCTTCAGAACTAGTTTCATGTTCAAAAAGTTTTAAAATTGCATCAAGTTCGATTATACCACCATGTGTCAGTGCACATCGATAGGCCACAGACCTAAGGTTTGAATCTAGAGGTGTTCCATTAATAAATTTATTGAATCTATCTATTAGACCATTGATGATTTCATGATCACCAGCAAAAACCAACAAACCCAGAAGGATTGGTCTAAGTAATTGGATGTTGTGACAGTTACCCTCAGGTAATAAACAAGCTTGATCGTCAAATCCAATTTTATCAAAGAGTGGTCTAATCACTTTCATTAGCGTATTTTTTAAACTTTTTTGTGTATCCTCGGTGTTTGGAAGATACTGTACAAGACTTATAATTGATCCCAAGGAAGATGAAAGGTCCGTCCAAACAACAGAATTAAATTCATTTGAAAGAGCCGAAAAAAGGTCCAAAAATTGACATGTCGTTGATAACCCAGCTCTGCACAGTGTAAAGGAGTCATTGTATATGCCTAAACGCTCTTCAGGCTTCAAACCCCTAACAGCGGTAATGAGTTTGCTGAAAAGTGTATCTGAATATAAAACTCTATAAAATCCAATGTTACCGGCGTTAGCATAGACCCAAGCAGGTTCCTGATCCTGACATAAAACAAAACTATCTTCAACTCTGCTAAGTAAGAACTTAGCAGGATTAGACACGTTATGGAGATCACTTAGAAAGGAGATTGGCACAGTCCACACACACTCTGTGCAAGAACTACCATCTGATATAAACCTCAATTGTTTAACCTGAACTATATAATCATTCGCGGTTTTTACTGAGGATAATACTAAAACTGGATAACCCATGAAGGAAGTCCATTTCGACATAATATCACCTACAGGCTGCCCAGAAGCAAGTGAAAGGTGATGCCATAAATCTTCTGTAAAAGCATTCTTATATGATCTCGCAAGAAGGTAAGTATTTAGCCCTTTCCTGAAGGCCTCATCGCCTATATAACTATGTATCATTCTTATAATAGAAGCTCCTTTACTATAAGATATTGCATCAAAGATTTCATCGACTTCGCTTGGATGTCCAACGGGTACTTCAATTGGATGACTATTTTTTAAGCCATCTAACTCTAACGCTCTTGCAAAATCAGCAGATGCGAATTCGGTCCAAATTTCATATTCTGGATAACAATGATCCACACATAAATACTCAACCCAAGAAGCAAATCCTTCATTAAGCCACAAATGTGTCCACCATTCCATAGTAACCAAATTTCCGAACCATTGATGGGCTATTTCATGACCAACAACTAAAGCCACATATTGCTTAGCCGAAGCGGATGTATTTTCAGGATCAACAAGTAAGGTAGTTTCACGATAGGTAATTAATCCCCAATTTTCCATTGCACCAGCTGCAAAATCAGGAACCGCAATAAGATCTAGCTTATTTAATGGATACTTAATGTCAAAGAATTTCTCATAAAATGGAAGAGTTTTACAAGCAACGTCTAAAGCAAATTTTCCAAACTGACTTTTTCCCAAAGGAGCAAAAACTGAAACATCCACTCCATTACATGCTTTATCTGAGATACTCTCAAAATCGCCGACAACAAAGGCAACGAGATATGTTGACATAATCGGAGTTCTCGCAAACGTATATGAAACCATACCATCATCAGTCAGGGATGATGATACGACTTCCGTATTACAAAGTACTTTTTTACCAGCAGGAGCAACTATATTAACATTAAACGTAGCCTTAACAGCAGGTTCATCCCAACAGGGGAAGGCACGCCTAGCATCAGTGGGCTCAAACTGAGTAACGCCCAAATCATATTCAGTTCCATCAGCTGTCTTATAAGTAGAGTAGTAATACCCTTTCATGTTATCTTTAAGTTCTCCAGTGAAACAAATTGATAAATGGGCTGTTCCAATAGGAATAGGGTCGGAGAAAGTTATCGTTACATATTCATCCTCAACATTATAATCAACTTTCGCAGCATTTTGATCTACTATAGTATATTAGAAGAAAAATGAAAACAAATGGAATCCAAAATTAAAATTTGATGTTTCCATCGACTAGGTGGATTTTAAAAATGTTTAAGCCATTAAAAATACTCGATATATAATACTACTAAATTTATTCGATATACACCGATAATGTTATAATAGAAGTGTTTAAAAATGACGATACGACTTCAATTAACAGTTCCTAAAATAAACATTAATTTTTAAAATTAAAATTATTACAAAACTTGAACTCACCAACCTTCAGGAAAATAATAGTTATTTAACGCTATTAGATCAACGAACAGTACTTATCTCTTAATTTTGGTTTTGAAGATTTGATGTCAGAATCAAGCTTATTTCAAGGGAAGATTATAAAAACCCTAAATTATTAAACAAATTACCGTAAATCCAATTCATACTAAATTAATTGATTTTTTTCTATATATTAATTAAAAATTGTTCAAGTAAGTTCTTTTATTTAAAACTATATCTAAGAAGATTTAAACACAAAATTAATTAGATAAATGAGGACCTGTTTTATTAATAAACATAGATTTCAGCTAGATTCGACACACAATTAGTGAAATAAATTATTTAACAATATTCAAGTTGCCATATCTGAAATTGAAGAAGAAAGTCAAAAATTTGCTAAAATAATTTCAATATAAGGATTTTTACATAAGTGAAGGTTAAATTAATTAGCTATACTTAATTTTTTAACCTTTAACCATAATACAAAATATTTATTATTTTTCATTAAGATATACTTGTTTATAGGGTTTAAATTTATAAAATATAACCTCAAATTCAAATCTAAAAAAGAAAATAAATATTGATCATAAAAAATATTCGTTAAACATGGGATTGTAAGTTAGAGTAATTCAAAATTGTCACAACACGCGTTATAAACAGAGGATCTGTTAAGAAAAACTTGCTGTAAATACAAATGCAGTGATTACCGTTTTAACCAATTCAAATTATAATTGATGATTTTTTTATATTTTACTGATGCTTTCTATAAATAAGGGGCTATTGATATAGTTTAATTATTGTTAAAATTTATCTAATGGTGAAAGAAAAGCTTAGAATGTAATAAAAAACTTAAAAAAGATCCCAGTTAAGTATAATTGTATAAATAATTTCCACTTTAACATCATAATCATACAAATACCCAATATATAAAAAAATTTATGAACTAGAATTCAAAAGTCAGTACTCTACAATTAGATATATATTGAAGATTTTCTGAATGTCCTCAAAGGAAATTAAATTTGTATAAAATTTTCAAAACAGTATAAATTAGAGTCAAAAGGCGGGCTTTTAAAAAATCGTAAGCTTTGTTTAAGCAATTTTTACGAATGTGTGCAGCTACCAGTAAATTAAAAAACATGAACATTTCATTAGTTATAAATATTACCGCTTGTATGCCCTGATTTCTCTCATAAAGGTTAGATAAATAAATACTCATAATAAAACATTGTTTAAAAGTAAATCTATTTTTTTACTTTAAATATAAGAAAATCATTCCAAAAGGATTTTATATACAATGTTACTGAGCCTCCATACTAAAATTATTCAAATTCTGAAAATTCTAAATATATTTATGCAACAAAAAATCAAACAGTATGAAATTAGATGTTTCCATCTAGACATGTATGACCAAATTTGCATGACGACAGTCCCATTTCTTACAGAATTGAGGTCGTGTATATCTTAAGTACATACTTGTGGATTGTCAGGTAAGCGAGTAGAAAATATAAACTAGTTAACTATCTCCACATTTTAATTTAACCGTGTATAAAATCTCAGATTTATCCACTAATTTATCAAATTTTCCACAGATTACTAAATATAAATTTGTACATGGAATTGATAACATTATTTATGACAGATTCAAATAGCATTCTTGATTAAATAAATACTTTACGATTAAGTCTTAAATTTTAATCCCATTGTTATGCATGTGAGTATCAATAAGAATTATCATATTAACGTTTCGATTAAATAATTTACTAAAATACACTCAAAAAATTTTAAAGAATAGTGGTGTATTCCGTTTAAGTGGATATTTTATGATAGCTGTATGATCTAGTATGAATAAGAATGTAACTCAATTTTTCAAAACGAAAAAGGGATAATTTCAATAAATTTACAACGTTCAAAAAAAATGTAAAAAATTAATTAAAATTTTGAATAAGTCAAATAAGATATTACATGTCTCACACTATATCAACAATATTTAAAACAGTAAAACATCTACAAAGAAAAGCTAAAAGATAAAGGTCAGTAATATGAGAAGAAAGGGCAATTATATATCAATACCTTTTCCATTTGAAGAAAGTACAATATCAGAGAGGGACAAGTCGAGTGAGTTAAGCCTGATAAAATCTTTGCTCTCTTTAACCTAGGATATTAAAAAAGAAATAAAATCTTAAACATTCAATTCAATCACAACTTTGCCAGTAAACTTTCGTTCTTCGAGGAAAGTTTTTACCAATAAATTATAGTTAACAGGAGAAGCATGAAGCGGTAGTCGCTCAAAAGGCTTTCCGGCCATTGTGCACACAACCAATTAGAACAAAGAGGTAATTCGCAACTGGCGGGCGTTAATCCCAAGATATAAAAAGTGGCACGTGCGCTAGTAATTAAGATTAGATTATTAAATATACCTAACAACAATCTAAATTACTTACACCCAGTATTTTAGCGTATTTGAATCATATTTCCTGTTTTTTATCAAATTAAACTGATACATATTAAGTAGAGTAGTGATTGGATTATAAATCAATATTTATATTGTTCTTTATTCTTGAACTGATAACCTTGATTGAATGACGATTAAGATTTTTAATATGAAATAAAAAATTTTAACATAGCCATGAATATAATAACTCTATGTAATTATATATATATATAT
>LDMZ01049847.1:0-11857 GCA_001455285.1 Sphaeromyxa zaharoni
AATTGCCCAGGTGCCACCCTAAATCGCCGATCTTTACCGAGTCCGATTGGTATTTGAACAATATATATAATTCATTTTTAATTTAATGACCAAAATAGGTTTATAATCACTGTCTCAAAGGGATTAGAGAGTGGAATTAGAATAGATCAATAATTAAATCCATTTGATGTCTGCATTACAAAATAAATAGATTTATATGAACTGATAGAGTTTTATATTCTGTCCTCACTTGTATTTACCTGAATTTCGGACTAATTATTTGTTAAAGTTTAATTTATAGTTTGGTGTAAAAAAATTATAACATCATACCTACCTCTAGGCATTTTTAACATGTTTTTCGAATCAAGGCATTTCTGATATTGGGGATTTGTCTCGATCTAAAAAATCCCTTTTTCACCGTTAATATATCCTTGGATATAAATGAGCTTACTTTATATATTTCTCTTTATAATAATCTATAATTTTAACAAGAAAAAAAACTATAGAATGATCAATATTCCTTTTAATAGTGCAAGAGGTTTTGAATGAATATTTTTTAAATTGGTTTATCATGAGCTTTAATTGCTTAATTAAATACATAAAAAGGATGAAAAAATGAACAGAAGTAGTTTAATGTGTATAAAATAACCTTAAAAGGAAAATCAAAAAATTATTTTAACGAGATTTAACGTATCTGAAAGTTTGAATTTTCTTCTTATTGAATTGAAAACCCCCGAATAATATAATTTAAAACAGATTACTACACTTTCCAGATGTAAATTGATCAAGGAGTATACCTAAATTTGTTAAAATTTTTCAATTTTTTCAATATCTTTTTGAGATGCGCTTATATTGAATATTTCAATATATAAAATAACTTAAATTCAACTACCATCAAACATAGAAGAAAAGTTTAAAGTTTGTTTTTTATGTCTACTTTTTCAGAAGATTACTTAAGCACAGTTCAAGTTCAGAATATTTGAAATTCAATAAAAGATTCATTTTTAACAGTTTGATGAAATCATAAATAGTTTTAGATTAAAGAATACCCCATAGACTTGAAGATCACATTTTGATCTTGCTAGTAACTTCATAATTGTAATCTAAAGCCAAATCTTAAAATTGTGACTATCATTAATGTTATAATTAGATTTTAGATCTCCATTCTACGTGTTAGCAA
Organism: Sphaeromyxa zaharoni; assembly: GCA_001455285.1. Taxonomy (NCBI): domain Eukaryota; kingdom Metazoa; phylum Cnidaria; class Myxozoa; order Bivalvulida; family Sphaeromyxidae; genus Sphaeromyxa; species Sphaeromyxa zaharoni. The sequence goes on from LDMZ01049847.1 coordinate 1,160, forward strand.
GTAATTCTATTAATTTTCCTCCTCTTTGGAAATTTTTTGTTTTCTTATTTGTCTAATATGAGAGAACTAAAATTTGAAATTTCTCAAAACTGGAAAAATATTAAATAACACGCATATGTGATGGACGAGAGAAAAAATCTATCTATTTTCTGATATACAATAAACATACAAATCTTAGATACAATGATTTTCTTATTTTTAAAAGGCGTCTTGTATAATAATCAAGTGTTCATGGTCAACAGTGCCTAATTACAATCAGAACAATTTTTAGAGTTCGCATGCAACTTTGGTAATGCAGATTTAGTTATAATATAAATTTTTATGAAATTTAGAATGAAAGTGCAGAATAATACATTTTAGTGATATCAAATCCAATTTTTAGCTTAACAAAGTTAAAAATTATTATTGGGAAGATAGATTGGGTATATTTATTACCACAGAATAAATGTTGTTGCTCTTGTTCTTTATTTTAGAACGTAACCGTTGTGTCAAAATCATTACAAGATCATAGTATGGACATTTCTTTATTTATTTACAACGCTTATCACACTATATGGTCATTTAAAAATTGAATGTCGCGTACCTGTAAATATTTTAATTTATTTTAAATAATACATCAGCTATCTATTTAATTATCTCAGTTTCAAAGTAATGTGATATTCTACTGAGTAAGAGATATTTCATTTCCTTTTTTTGTTAAAGTAATTATTTGAAGATAGTTGAATAGAAGTGTCTTAGTAATACGCTAATAAAAATAAATAATTATCAATTAAATAATAATGTTTAAAGAAACCTTTTGGATTTTATGTATAATGGTTTATTTTGTATACACTAACCGATTATATAACAAAAAAATTAAGTTATAATTTGTTAGTCAAACGAATCTGTATAAGGGGGTAAATACAAATTTAACCCTAAACAATTCATCGGTTCTTTTCTCCTCAATAAAATAAGTGGATAGGCAGTTTCTGTAAGAAGCTCTTTTGGACAAATTAACCTCTTCAACTTTTAGTTACCCTTAAGTCAGATATGGATTTTCGTTGGTTTCGCTACTTAAAATATTCTTCAATTCTTATATTTCGAAAATCTGAATGGTATATATGTGTATTAAGGGAAGTGGTGGTGAATAGGTATAATAATAAGTATTTCATTATAACCTAAATGATTTAGTACGGGCTTGATAAAATAAAACAGTAATTTATTTCTAAAAAAATGTTACAAGAGTAAATAAATTTTATTATAAAACGTTACAATTATAATTTTTTCATGAGATGTCACATTGATAGGGTTTTATTTGTAATCTTGAGCATTATAAACACTCGAAACTTCTTTCCATTTCTTATTTGTCACCATTATCTAGTATATAAGATCAAGTTTACCAACATAGGTATATCCACTGGTCTTTAATAAGTTTGTGAAATTTTCAATTGTTATTTATTCGATTTATTAGTTACATTTATTTTTTGATTTAAGAGCTGGATTAATAATAACCAATCATGAATTTGCTTGTTATAATTTCCTTACATACAAAGCTCTTGATTGAATTGGAACCTTAATTGATCATAAAAATTCGTTCCAACATTTTAATATACGTCAATTTAAAAACATTTTTTTATATTTCAATATTTTGGTATTTACAATTCTTTTACCAAAAAGAGATACAAATTTTAAAAAAAATAACAATATAATCGATTTTTATTATATCTTTGAATATACTGGAAAAAGGCAAAAAAAATTTCTTCTTTTAATGTCAATATTTAATTGCATAAAATTATTTATTTGCATGTAAGGAGGCTGTGCATCTCGTAACACCTAATTTCTAAGTCAAAAATCAATATTTTCTAACCGTCTATGATTATCATATCATTAAAAGCCCATTTCTTCCGCAAATTAATGAAATTACAAACATAAATAAATTAAATAACTGCAGGTCATTAAGTATAATAGGTTTATCAAAACCGTTCGAAATAGGAGTCATTACGACGTGATATTTTTGGTATAAATTTGAATTAAGTATATATTTTTAAGCTTTTAGCAAGAATTTGAAAAGATTTTCAATGAATCCTAAAATAAATTTTATTAGTGATTTTTAATAATTTTCGAAAAGGTACTTTAAACATACAAATATATTGAAATTTTACACAAAGCACATGTAACTCGCAATTGAAAGTGTGGAAACCCCTAAGATAACATTTATTACAAAAAAAAGTTTTGTATTATCGTGCGGACGTTAAAAGCCGACGATATAAATTCGGTTTGCAACGGGAACCGAATTCTAGCGACCATTTTACTGAAAAGGCACAACGAGGCGGGCGGGGAGAACGTTTTAGTACTAACTCTGTAAAGATAGTTTACGCGTTAATTTTATTATATATTGATTATTATGAGACCTATTGAAAGAAGTCTTGAGTCGCCTCAGCATTGGGTTTTTGGGACCAATCGAGGGTTCTACTGTAAATCCTTGTACGTGCTGAGGCTGAGGAACAAGTCCTTTGATCCAGACTACGACAGTATTTAATTTAATAAATCTAACATTTACGTAAACACTTTTAGTTGTATTTTTTTATCCATTTATATAATAATTTTTAATCAATTTTATCATAAATTTACCAAACTTATATAATGATATAATTTCTTATATTTCAAACCTCTTCATCCATCTTAGAAGTTAGTTATATTAAAAAAAATTTTTATTACCGTTATTAGGTGTAACCAATTAATATTAAGAACCAAACGGATGTGGTTTATGGTGTTTTTATTTATTTTAAATCTTCAGGAAAAAACTTCAAAAGAATCGAAAAAATCATTTTTCAAGTTTAATTTTCACTGAAATACTTACATAAACATATCAAACACATATTGATATAAAATAAAAAGTTTTTAAATTAAAAGAAAGCATTTTTCTAGTATTCGCTCGATTCATATTTAAATATTGTGTTACAATATTTAGAAACAGCTAACCTAGGAAGAGCACGTTCCAGACATTTACACAACGATTTTTATTAAACCGATAACATGTAGCTATTGTTCTCAAATTAAGAAGTTAAGTTTGTACTAGAAATTAAACATTTTATAATTTAATTAACGTATTCGGTTCATAATGTACGAATTACTTATTAAAATTCTTTTTTGAGTACGAACATTTTTTGTTCTTCTTGAGTAATATCTTCTATAAGGGATCTAATACTGTTCCATTATTTGTATATAAATTAATTAGCTAACGTTTTGTTAAAAAATTAAATACGTATGTCTTCATTCATATTTCACACCCTGTATTTACATGTTCAAAATAGTCGACTTGGAAATATTTAGAGGAACAAATAACTATATCTTAAATTTTATTGAGGCTTCAAAGAGAATATGGTTTCATCAGGTAGACTTGTAGTTCAAGTATGTTTGTTTATTTTTGCATCTACAACAATGTGCCTGTTTATTGCGGCAATTTTAAATCCAAAATGGATCTATGTGCATAACATGAAATACTATTCCGGTCTATATGTTAGCTGTAGAGAGAGAAAAAATGGAACCCACTGTTATCCCAGACCATATCCTCGAAATATTCCAAAATGTAACAAAACTATTTCCCGAGCTGATTTCATGAAATGTTTTAACAAGGAAGGTTTCAGATATTTGTACCAATTAAAAAATAAAGCTCAGAGTCAGCACTATTATGGGCCAATCGTATCAAAATAATGATGATCATTGCATGTATTTTGAGTTCTGTGGCAACTATTTTGGTGATTGTTGGATTCGTCCGCTCCATATTACTGGTTTTCGCACTGGTTCTTTTTTTTGTTGCAAGTACTAAACTTTTTATTTTAAATATTTTTTAAGGTGCTGTTTCATTTGTACTATGCACTATGTATACCGTTCGCTTAAAAACCGATTCAAATATTTACCTTATTGGATTAGGTCTAATTTTAGCATGGATTGCATCAATAACTAGCTCACTTACGTCAATAATGTTACTTCTACTAGTTTGTATAGTATAAACATATAAAATAGTCTTTTACAGGTTTTCATTCAATTTCGGAGGAATAAAATTTTTGATAATAATGCCTCAAATGAGGGTAGCTGCCGCAAACGAATGCAGAAAATTGGATAATCCCACTAAGAAGCATCAGAAATGCATCAAACGAGATGAAGAACATGGTGGCAAATAGATCAAAGACATAGATAAAAAATGCTGATATTCCAAATATTCCTATAAAAAATTAAAAATATAATTTTTTAGAAAATTTTTAAATAAAAATTATCATTTAGAATACAAAAACACAGAAATCAGAATATAATTCTCTTATTTAAAATTGTTGTTATTGGATAAAAACAGAACTCAGCATCAAAATATGAGGAAAAATATGTCTTAATTAGTACTACGATTGCTAATATACTCCTTAAAAACAGAAACTGATTTTTATACAATCAAAAAGATTTCTAAAAGTATAAAATATCTTTGAAAAACAAGCTAATTCATTGACGTGTAATATAAATACGAGTATAGAAATATTAGAAAATTGAGAATTTTCGAAGGGTAGGTTCTTAATATCTTCTGTTACATCAAAATATTTGTAACAAATTCAATAAAAATATTTCAACATATAATTTATTGGTAAAAGAAATTCATATATCTCAACGGTACGTTTTTAATTATAGAAAGAAAATTTGTCGTACTCGAAATAATCATTCAGTAATACCAAATCTTTATATATTATAGCCTGAAAAAAGCTTATTTTAATGCTTACTTTAAAAAATCTTTAATCTTAATGTTATGTGAATTAAGAAAAAAATATTTATAGAAATATCGTAAGTTCCAAAAATCCTTATTTATACACCAAACACCTCCAGATCAATATATATATATATTTATATATATATATAAAAGATAATAAGAAATTCTTTTACAAATTCTTATAATAATAATTTCTGAAATCTAAAGCAAACAAGTAATAATTCTGGATAAAAAACACTTTTTTATTAAATTATCCATCAAAATATATTTAACTTACTGTTTTTATCAAATGAAAGATATAGAATAATAAATTAATGACGATTATTAAAAAGAACGAAATTAATTATTTTCTTGTGTATAAATGCAGTTAGATTAATAGCCGGATCTTTGGGTATGAACGAACCATATCCTACTTAGAGTATTTTAGCAAATTTTTATCATTGAGCTTTGAATTTAAACAAAATAATAAATTATGACTATAAAAAAACATTATTAATTCCTTCTTTAAGTAAATGGATCATATAATACATCGAATATAACTAAATTAAAAGTTTCGGTTCTTATAAATAATTTTTTGAAATAATAGATTTGATCGATGAAGATGATAAATCTTGAAACTTCAAATCAAATGAAAAAACAATGATTAGTAGTAAAGAAGAGATTTTATTATATTTATTGTTAAATTCTTATATGAGTTTGCTAAATCTAAGTGAAAAAAATTAAATTCGAATGTATTTACTGATTTCTAGATTAAGGATTTCTCATGAAATGTATATTCAAGTCCAAAGTTGACGAAAATTTTCATATAATTGTTTCTTAGAAATGTTTTTTTCGATATTCATACTTGTTTTAAACCTTATACAAATTTGGAGTTCGGAAAACCCAAAATTCTTAATTATTAGCGAGTCGCTTAAAGCTATCTACGTTCCTCTTCTAAAAATTTTCAACCTGTTTAACCCACAACATGAGACTGAAGTATTAATAATACACACCCCCAGCCTTAATTCAACCTGTTAATAAATCACAGTAGGAGTATTAGAGTGTGCTAAAAAAGCTAGAATAAGTTACTTTCATTTAAACCTTTACCTATATATTAAAAGTATTAACTGAAAAATTATGTGATATAAAGTAAAAATATTGAATTTTTAAAAGAAATATACAGAGAAACTAAACCAAGAATGTGGTAATGGTAAAGCAAAAATTATTATTTTAAATATTTAAGTGCTATTATCAAAAAGAAACCGCGTGCTATACCAGATATTAAATTAGCAATTATTCTACAAGTTACTCCATCTTCTTGGCTGGCAGCATAATTTGGCGAATTTTATGTGAACTTTAATATCTTTAATAAAATTTCTTTTTATTAACTTTTACAAAAATGAATATTTTTCTTTATTATCTATGACCTTTATGAATATCAAAATAATGTAAATTATGTTTTTTAAAATGATTTTCAAACTTAGAATAGAAAATATTTCATATTTTCTTTTTTGTTCATTATTAAAATGTTCGTAAGGATCATTATAAGCTTCAGTAAGTGATAAAAAGATTATATAATATTAAGAGAGAACGGATGATGAGGCAAGGAACCTCAGTTAGTTATCATAGTTTATTATGTATGTAGATGTAGAAATAGATATCTGGTCCCTATTTGTTTATCGGGCTATCACTTAAAGCATATTTGAATTTTTTCTCTAAATCGTTTAATATATTTTTTCTTAGCCTTTATAGTTAAAAATCAAAAATTTTTGAATTATTTATTTTTTATTTAAACAACCTCGGTAGCCTGTTTTTCCTGAGATTCTTATAAAATAACTAATTTTTTGTTTTCAATCGATAGAGATACCAGAATTATGGTTGAATCACGTTGCTTCAGTTGCATATTCAATCTAAAAATTTGAGAGTTACTCCACGAGGAGTTTGTGCATAATCCAGGCATGATATCATATTGTACCTTATCAGAATTAAATTATCGTTTATATTACATTTAGATAATTATTTTTTATTTCTAGTTTTGAATTGATCATACAGAAGTTTCTCTTTATTCAGCTATGTAATACATTCTCATCCAAGGTCAATGACCTCCACAATGAGATTCATATTAGATTTGAAAATTTTGTATTGAAACTGTAAATCATCTTACTACATATTTTTTTTGGTAAAAATGCATATAATTTTCTGTAGTTATAATTATTTTTACTGCATTGCCATCCTCTTCAAACAATAATGATAAAAATATCCAAAGTTTATATTTTTTACTATTTATTAAATCCATAAAATATAAAAAAAATTAAATTTTATATAAAGTTTAATATATATTTAATTATTAAAAAACAACATTTTTAAATATTTTAATTCAACTCGTGTATATGAATCGCCTTTTGAATAATTAATGCTAAAATCGTAAGTGTGTTTTGAACAACTTTAGAATTTAAATTTATTTGAATTTAGTGAAATTTTTTAACTTAATGATAATAAAAAAATTATATATTATTTCATTTATCCCCCCGCTAAACACTGTTTTGTAAAGAAAGAAAATTGGTCAATATTTCTCTAAAAAGTTTACAGTGATAGAGCTAAAAATAATCATAGGTAATATTTATAAAAATCGACTATAAAAGTCAAATATAAAATAAAATTAAAAATTCTATAGTATTACAATACCTCGACAAACATCTTTCATATTGCAAAAATATGATTTTTGAAAAAATAATTAATATATTTTTAAAGTAGAGTGATATTTGATTATAATTTTATATATTTGCTATGTTATACCATAATTGCTGATGAAACATAATATTATTGTTTAAAAAGATTTTTTGAAAATAATATATAGTGATAATATAATATCGATATAATTATTCTTCAAAAAAATTCATAAAAACTGAACCGGCTTTTCTGATATATTTTAGTTTCAGCAGATAAAATGTTAAATATTTCAATAGAAATTAATAATTTTTTTTGTTGAGAAACTAATCAGTGGTTTTTATAAACCAAGAATATTTTTGTTCTGAGTTTAGTTCTGATACTATAATCGGGTTTCTATAAATCTTATACGGTAATAGAACTTATTTAAATTAAAAGTTTTTGACACTATCCATTTAAAAATGCTCAGGATACATTCATAAGACTAAGACAGATATACTATTTTCAGACTTTAATTTTTGAATTAAATAAGTTATAAATAGTTACAAATACCGATCTATAATATATTTTTAATTAATATTTAGGCCTAATTTTTTGTAATTTCATTGAATTATTGGGAAAGACGTGATTAAATATTATACTAAGATCAAAATAGGAAATTTTTAACTGCCAAAACAGATGTTTGTATTATTTTTCTTTACTTAAAACATGTTTTATACCATCTCCTTATCAATAAGAAAACTTTGATTGATTATAAAAAATATGACATCAAGATATAGGATATCTTTAAAGGAACAAATAAAAGTATTTTTATCTATGCTATATGGAAAAATAAATAATCTTAAGTTTATTTAATACGAATATTATAACTAGAATTATACTTCATGAATAAATTTGCTGAATATTGAACATTAAATTAATTACATTTAAGTGTTATAAAATAAACCTTAATATTAAGTCAAAAATTATTTTAGATTTTTTTTTAAATCACTTTAGTTTGAATGAAATATTTTATACCTATTTACGTTATTTTTTTTAAGGAATAAAATATGATGGAAAAATTTTATGCTTTTGTAAAACCTACTAATTTCGTTAAATTAATTTAGAATTATATGTATTTTTTGACAGTATATTTTTCCAATTTTTATTACCTCCTACAAAGAAAAGACCAACAGAAACATAGTAGAATTTCAATACGCGGAACGAATGAAAACCAGATAGTATTCCAAAAAATGAGTTTAAAACACTGAAGCAGCATAAGGCTCTAACAACATCTAAGAAATAGCTGTCCAAAATCACTCCAGTTATTCCTATCGTAGATCAAAATATATGTAAAAATTATATGAGACCATCTCCATGGTAAGCGAGCTGACTGTGGCAACCTTCCAATATTCTTCTAAATCCAGCACACCCGATCCACAGTCCTGAATGATAGTATCTTGATCCAGTTATCCAGTAACTCCCAAAAAGTGATCTCATTCCCAGTGCCAGAGAAATACTTGCAAGAACAATACCTGAAATTAAATACCCAGCTCGAACGTCTACTCCCATTATTAGTCAGGTAAAACCTTGATCAAATTATAAAAAAATATTTACGATATTGTAAACACTTTAGATAGACTGTGATAAGACTAATATTTATTAACCTATTTATATTTTAATTCAAACTTAATTCTTTGTTAGAAAAATATAAAGTAGTGAACATTATTAATTAAAACCCAAAAAGATCGTGCCATCAATATTAAAAGGTTAAATTATAATCAAATTTTCAAAAAACCTTACTCTAAAGATTTTATATTTGGTACAATATAGTCAAAAATTAGTAGATGATTCAAAATTTTTATTATTCTTTAAGGAAAATAGGACTATTCATATTTTTTAGGTCCATGTTAAAAAATATTTTTCTGGCTTCTATTCATGTGTATAATTTAAATTAAATTATTAAGAGTACAAGAATCTGGATTCAACATCACATAAAATACTTAGTGTCATTAAACATTATATATCAAAGGTAGAGAGCTATTTATTAGAAAAACCGATATTTTGATTATCCATAAAAAGTACTACATTTTCTTATACAGATTTTAGAGCTATGATTTAATTTGAATTTAAAAATATTTTTGTTTTAAATAAATGTTCACTTATTTTTAAAAGATACAAGTGTTTATATTGTGGCAAAATAAAAAAAAAGATGAAATGTGTTTTAATTTTGGTTTCATTGTATCGTGATTGAAAAAAACCATACTTAAGATTAAACTCATAATTAGTTCATAATCCAGCAAAGGTTTTTGGCCATAAGTGTGTTAACAACATCAAAATTTTAAGATTCAAAAATAATAATACCTTCTAAATAAAGTTATTTTTAGATTAAAAAATTTTATAATGTTTTTCTTATTATGTAGCCTATCCAATTGAATTACCTACACAGGTTTTTTGAAAAATAAGATAATATCAACGTTTAAAAACCGTTCAAATTAATTTTCTTATATTTATAACTACCATTTAATAGCTAAAAGATCGTTTGACCGAAGGAAGATATTGTAAGTAGATAGCCGAAAATCAGTAGTATTATAATGAAGGAAAAAATTACCATATATACCAACATACCGATCGATCTCATATTAAACTCAAGGCATCATTTTAGGATATAAATTTTGTAAATAAGACTATTGGTTTCAAAGTATCCATCACAAGAAAAAAGAGAATAAATAAAAAATAAACTACCACACTATATTATAAAATTTTTATATCTACGCCCCACAATCACATCCGGGAGTCATGCCGCAGCACCCTCTCTTGACCACGGGATTGTAACTGTAACGATTAAAAAAACTTCTTATGTTTCTGTTCTCAAAGATGCTTTTGTAAATCCATCTGCTGCATTATCATCCGAGCCAATGTATTTAACATTTTTTTGTTAAATGATTGATCATTAAGTGTCAATAAATAGAATAAATTATTTACGGGACTCAAGTTGGATTCACTTTTATCACTCATTATCAACTTAGGTTCGTCTTTTTTAAAATATGTTACGTAATGCCCAATGACTATTAAAACAAATAATAAATTTTATGCAAATTCAGGTAAAAAGTAGGCATTTTTTAAATGAATATACATATCTTATCCTTAGTGTCCTTTATCTTAAAAATAGGGGTTCCAATTCCTTTAACTTCTGTTACTTGTTATTCTCCGTCTACCAATTTTATATACTGGCTCGAATTGTCCAGAGTTTTCCCCACTTTAATAAACTTAGATCTTTTGTTAGCGATATATGAAGTATTACAGCTATCAACGATAAAATGAAGGCCTATTCTTGCTTTTTT
>LDMZ01049861.1:0-18118 GCA_001455285.1 Sphaeromyxa zaharoni
CACTAATCGATCTGTTGCGAAGCAGAATTCGTGATGCCTGCCTGAAAATCAATGGTGATTAACGACTACTAAATCGTGTTTACGATAACTTTCACCATCGAATGGACTTATGTATGACTTCCTCAGGTGAACATTTTGAACATCTGTCTTATGTCGTTTTAAATAAAAACAAGTTGCTAACTTAGTATATGGTTTCTGTAAACATAAAAAATTGTGGCTTTTACTTTGGTGCGCGACTTTATGCCCACCATGTATTTTTAACACCCTTACTGTCCAATGATGATCTGAAACGTAGTCTCAAAAACCTTTTAAAATTTCACCGTTTGTTATTCTGTAGGAAAAATTATTTCGACAAATAGCACTACAAACAGAACAAAAATGAATGAAAAGATCAAGAACTTAAAATTAACTAGATTTCATATGGTTAGATCCAATATAACTGAATATTAAATTCATGAAAATTGTTAATGATATACTTTACAAGATCTGTTATTATTGTATTAACTCAAATGGTTAAAATTACAATTTCATTAAAAAAGCACATTATTTTGTTGATGGTATTTCCCCTGATATTAGTTCAATGACAAAATAATTAATCGCATAGGGGCTAACTCTTTCCATATACAAAAACTGGGTTAAACAATACGAACATCATCCTTCAAACGATTAAAAATAAACAAAATGCCGGTTAAAAATACATCATTTTCACTCATGTTTTAAATAATATCAAATATTATCACTTCGTTGTTCATACAAATGGTTTATAGTTTATAGAAAAAATTCGTTTAATAATATCTTCAACTCTGTGGCACTCTGGATGAAATTCTTGAATGATGAAATACGTTTGTTACATATAGTTATTCATAGCTACTCGCAGATTACTTGTACTGATCTTGCTACAACGTTAATGAGTGATGTTTTAAACAGAAATTTTGTATCTGTTGCATCTTTCCTGAAAATATTTTGACGTCTATGAGAGACCATTTACTGTAGAAGATCATATTAAAATAAAAATTCTGAACTAATAAGGGTGACATTCCTCAAAAACGCTTATAACCTTAGTTACGCCTTTTTAATGATAAATATATTAATGAAATATTGCGATGTTAAAAATTTAGGAGGATCAATCTTCTTACAAAAGATTAAAGTTTTGATAGTTCTATATACTAAGACTATACCAAATTTTTGGATCATTTTGGTATCTTTTTTATATATGAGAAGCGTTTATTATAAAAGAAAAAAATTCTTGTCCTTCGCAAATGTTAAGGTAATTTCAAAATCAAAAACGGCCTCGATTAATGATGAAAAAGGTCTAAAACAAATTTCCTCTCTAAAATGTTAAGAAATAGTAAATAAAGGTAAAGTTGTATAATAGTACTCAACCACCGTACCGTGAATGGTATATATCTGTATTTAAAATAAAGACGTGTTGTAAATGTCCCATAAATGATTCATAAACTCGAGGCACTAATAAACCTGATGGATATTATCTCAGATAATAAAAAAATATTATTTTCCCAAAATAAGTATTCCTTAAGCCATAAATACTCTTGATTCATTATCGATTTAAGAATTAACGGTAAATTCATTTCTTCTAGAGTCGTTGATTGTTTATTTGAATCAATAAGTAGAAATACCTTTTGAGATGGATCACTCCCTTATAGCATGTAAGGCTGGCAATGGGTCTTATTAGAAATGAAATTTTATCAGTTTCTTCCAGTCAAATTGTCGAAGGATAACCCTTGATTGTCTTCTACATTTTCTTTCGAATATGTAACTGGATTTAAGGCATCAATTTTAAGTGGTTCCGGAGAATGAATATAAATTTGGTTCACATCATATATCGTTAAAGTTGTTATTTTACCTTTGTGATCGCCTTAAAAATTCACATACCAAATAATAGTTTAAATTAATCTATTTGTACCTTGTGTAACATATATCATGTTACGGTTACGCAACAGGTTGGCTAATCGCTCATGGCCTAGTGGTTAGGCCTTTGGACTGGAGTCAGAAGGTCGCGAGTTTGAGTCTCAGCTTGGGCCAGGAATGATGAGATCAGCGAATTTAAGCTACCGACTTTTGAACGAGTGGAATTTTTCTTAGCATTATAACGGCTAATCAGCTCGGCCTGTTTGTCAGCAAGGTGTTTGGGTGACCATTTTGAACTCACACCCATTACTATCTTCGCTTTGTGTGGATCGTGTTTCATACCGTACTGTTCAGCGGCCTTAACTGCCATTGAACACATATCCCTTTCTTCTCCAAAGGTCAAAATCTTCTCCCCCTTCTTGTTGCTCCTAGGCGGAGTGCGTCCGTCTTCGGCTTCAGATTCATCCTCGGATGAACTATCTTCGGGCGTAACGTCTTCTTTTTTCATCCTTCGGGTAGTGCCTCCAACCTTGCCTCTATATTTCTCCGTTTCTATATAGTGATGAGTGAGCTATGCTTCAAAGCATCAATGCCAGGGTCCGACTAATACTAACGGCAGACCGGTATGCTCAACCTCCTTAAGGGGTTGTTTAAAAATAGGAGGACCAAAGCCCCTGAAGAAGTCAACTAACTGTTCTTTGCCCCTCAACTAACAGACCATCATACCTTAAATAATCAAACTCCAACCAAAAATTTTTTCTTTGCCTCTGTTTGAATTTAATGTATTTATCAACCTAAAATTAATTTATATTATTGATAATTGACATAATCGGTTCTATATTCATTATCATTGAAAATTTAAGTCGATAAAAATTTAACCTATCAATTAAAAGTGGTATGTTAATCTAAACCATTTATAAGAAGGAATAAAATATAAAAATATTGTGAAAATCGATATTTGCATTTGGGCTCTGCAGCCGCAGCAAATAAATTGACCTGAATTTGGTCTTTGGGTGCGTACTAAGCACCCAATGCTGTAGCGAGTCGATGTCTGTAGCGATGTGTGAATACATAAGTGTAAATATAAAACTATGTATCCAATTAGAAATAAAAATTTAATCCCCGCCGAGGCGGCATTGTCACGTTTATAAATAATATAGTTGGTGGTGATTGGATCCGCTCCGGTTACCACTGAAATGTCATAATCTGTTAATTGGATTATGATAGTATGTTAAAATTTCTTAAGGACATTAATTTGGTCAAATGATCGTACATTATATGTTAATTTACAGTCAAACAGTAATTATTAGCTGGAATTAAATCTACTCTCAAACTTAAAAATAAATTTCAAATGAAACAACATTATAAGGTGTAAATCGACTTCTTGAATGGAATGATGTTGTTCAGTTGCATACTAATTTAATTTATATTTTTGATAAATTACCTTCATACATACATGAAAAGCAAAAAATAATGTTTAACCGAAAAAAAATCGAAGCTAAGACGAAAAGCGAAAATTAGAATAAAAATGAAACGTCACTACACGAGTTCACTCTATAGTGAAATGGGATAACTTAAGTATTCATTATGTAGCTGTTAAGGAAAAATAGCTAGCACGGTGCAAGTAATGGAAAAAATTTCTGCCGTTGGCCTCTTTTCAAAACTAATTATATTTTAAAGAAAAATATAAGCGTAACAACATCGAATAAGCGTCTTTTTGATATTTTATTGTAAACTTCAGGGTCTAAACTAAGTATAAGAATTAAGTTTTAGATGTTTCAAATTTTTATTAATGGAATTTCATGTGAGTTTTTCTAGGATTAAGTTTTAATTACAGAGATGGAGGGCATTTTAAAATATTTCTTTAAGACAAAATTATATCATCAATTGTACCATGTAAATAATTGAGACATTTTGTGTATTACTTAATTAAGCAACAAATTTATTCATCCTAAGAATCAATCACATGGTTTAAGGTTTGTTTTAGAGTATTCTTTCTTCATAACGAATGTTATCGTATCATACTTTTTATGAGCAAATTGCATGGATGTAGCTTGTTATATCATTATTAATTAAAAAATTATTTTTAAAAATGTCCTTGAAATGTAACATTGAAGATCGGAAATGATATAAATGGAAACACTGTAGATCAAGTATTTTATTTAAACTTAATCCTTGAAATTGTTATATTTTATGTTCTCACGATACATTTATCGTTATGAAATTTATACTAATTTCACTTACATCGTTTGTAAATATTTCTACCCCATAATTGGCAAATGAAGGTTAATTATTAGTTTTTAAATATTCTTTTGCGAAAGTATAGAGTTGTTGGGAGAAGTGTTTTCAAGCAGTTTATTTAACACTGGGCATCAAAGAAATTAACAGACTACTTTAAAGTAATTATAACAATATGACAGTAATGTGGGAAGTTTCAAATTAAAAAGAAACTTTAGCAAGCCTAGATAGCTGTGTTTTTGTTTAAAGCATTAATTCATAAATTCTCTTGTTCGTATACTAAAGATTATTTTTAAATTATGTAATATCTAACACTATTTCTACTGCTATCTGATAACTAGTCAATACGGACATCAAGGCCGAAATTTGGAAGCAAAAATATCAACAATTCAAAAATCATTTTACCCTAAGTAAAATATTTTGTTAAAGAAATGTATTTAAAAATATTAAATAACAAGATGCGAAAGTTATGGGTGATATAAATCAAGAAATATGGGCTTCAATCAAAACAACTGGATGACCAGAACAAGGAAATTGTTTGAAATTACATGAAGAATATTTAAAATGAAACGAAATATTCATAACAATAATTTACTGAAGAAATATTTTTACTAAAATAATTATAAAAATGAATATTTTATATTAAAAGTATTCTAAAACAAGACACTTTCAAAGATCTCATAAAAACCTTTAATAATAAACACTAAAATGTATTTAGACAAGAGGATTTCACAAATATATATTCACAAGTAATATAAAAATACATTAAGAATAGGTGTTAATACAGGTACAAAAATATGCAAAATTAATAGGGATCAGGGAAGCTTCACACATGACAGGATCTGTGAAAAATTAAAGGTTAAGAAGTCTGTCGCTTCATCCACCTTACGCTTTGATTCCTCATCTAACTGAATAACTCCATCGGGTCCATCTGATCCTATTAATTTGCCATTATATTCCACACCATTGCTGGTAACTTTAACGAAATCATTTATTAATGGAACAGGTAAAGATAAGTATTTAACATCCAAACCCAATTTCCTTCCATCCTTATCATATGTCCTATCGTCATTTAACAGCTTAATCACCACAATTTTTCCCTGATCACATTTGATGACAACAGCCCGTTTACCACAAACAGTTACATCTGTATACGTGTCTGAAATAACTACCTCAAGACCAATGGTAACGAGCTGTGAAGTTTCTCCACTACTTGATATCGTAGCAGTAGGCTCCGTGGCAAGAGAAACAGTTGGAGTCGCCTGAGAATTTTCACCAGTTCCACTTGAAAATAGGTTACTTCCCGGAGATTGTAGATGAAAACCAGGTGATATAGGAGAAAAATGAGTACTAAATGGAGAATCAATAGATTGACTCCCAATAGAACTGAAAGGACTTCCTTGTATGTGAGGACTTGACAAGTTGCGATTAACAGAAAATGATTGAGTTGTTTTAAAACCAGATACATCAGGTGTTCCAATACTGTCCCAATCATCATTACGTCCTGGTGTCTGTGAAGGATCCCAAACACCTCCCTTATAAATAGGAGTAGCAGCCCCTTCATGAGACGGTGTTGCAAAACCATATCTGGGTGTTTTAGAAACAAAGTCAGCATTAGGTGTCTGGAAAGTACTAATTGATAGTGGAGTATCACGACCAGGATTATATTTTCCAACAAATGGCTTCGTTTCGCCAATAGTAGGTGTAATCTTCTGTGGAGCATGTTTTCCTTGAATTTGCAGTTGAGATTTGTCCACATTAATGGTCTTTGCAGATGAGTGAAGCTCTACGCGAAAGAGGGATTCAGTAGCATCCTTCACAATGCCGATATGACCTTTATGCAGCCCACTTATAATTTTAACTGTTGAACCAATAGCACTAATATCTCTAGTTCCATACCTTCTTCCATTGGAGAACGCTGTGGGGGATCGACCTAGCCCAATATAGCCTCCACCTAGGATTTCGTTTAAAAGGTTTGTGGAAAAATAAAACTAACAGAAGGGGCAGGTGAATGGATCTTGGGGGACGCGAAGTTTACATAATTCCCACCTGCCTCAAAGCGAACCTTAAAATATTATTATAAGACAATCTGTCATTACTTCGTTGTTAGCTGAAAGTGTTGTTGACAACACATTCTGAAGTTTGGTAACACAAAAATTTCCATTTTCAATTAAATCTTTGGAATGTATGAAGGCAAAGTTGTGAAACACATGTTTTAGCGTTCCAGTTAATCCCTGCCAAAAATTAAAGAGAACTCAAAACCAACCTTATGAGGGTCCGTTATTATTTTAACAATGCTTTCGATGGTAATTGGATTCTAAAATATAATTAAATAAAATAATGAATGGTACTTTGTTACAATCAAAAAATGTGTTCCCCTGAGTTTTTGTTTTTAATAGCTGTTGAGATGATAGCTTAAATATCTTTGAAAACTGGTTTAAAACGGAAATGGAATTTCTTTCAATTGCAACTATTACGCCGGCAACTTTTGGACTAAAATAATGCATAAACAGCCATTTGAAATTAACTCTATTTTTACAAGGTCACCTATCATAAATTTTCCAGACTTATCTACTCCTGCAGTCTTCTCTTTGCAAAATTGACAATCCTTCGCTAATGCTTCAATCTACGATATACATTATGGAAAAAACTAAATAAGATTTATGTACATAATTATTTTAAAAAACTTTACAAAACTTCACTAACTATATAAATTATAAATCCTCATACATATTCTGTGACCAACAACAAGAATTAAATACATTAAATAGTATACATGATTAAAAAATTATCTGTCGTAGTATAACTATGATTTCATCTTTTTATAACCATTACCTTTCATGTTGATGCTAATTTAACACAAAATATTTTATTTATCAAAAATTAGAATTAAAATAAATTCTTGTAATATATGATTTATAAATTATCTGAGTTAAAAATATTTTAATAACAGATATGGATGGTACTGACCCTGATATACGCTAAACACTACATTGCTGAAAGAAGATATAATGTAGTTGATATACTATGTCTTGGCATAAGGAACATACGTAGGTATATAAAAATCCTCTTAGATATTAAAAACTTTAAATGAAAAATAATAACCGATTTTAATTAAATAACTTATAAAAGAAGTAAATTATTATATGTAATACAACAGTGAGTTATAAACTCCTTTGTTTACGCAAAAAATCTATATAACATTGCAGGCGTAACTTTTAAATAACATAAATTGTTACCCTTCTTGAACGTTTACTTCCCTGTCAGGGACCTTTATTCATCAGCTATCATAAGTATTACAAATAAAGATATACTGTTATATTAGCACAATAATCTTAAATTCATGGACATATACCAATAAAAAGGATAAAAAAATTAAAGTTTAATTTTTGTCCGAGTATCTAATTCATCTTTATAAGAATTAATCCAAAAATTTATCCACAAGAACAATTAGTTTCTTAAAAATGATGTGTTCGAAATTCATTTTTGATTTTGCAAAAAACGTTTAATACTAAATTTTGAGATAACCTTGTGATCTAATGGGATGGATTTTAATGTTTATTGCAATTAAGGTTAAAATGATTTCTAAACAAATATAATCATTTTGGAAATACTAAGCTCATAAATTAGCAAATGACGACACATCAGATAGAAACACGATATAAATGGATTTTAAAACAAGTGTTTGTAATATAAACCTATCATTCAAGAGTAAGGTTCTGCACTTTATACTTAGGTTATAAAATTGGATTTATGTGTTCTGTTCTATAATTATAGAAAGACAGTTCATATTATCACATTTATTACAATAAATATAGTTATATTACATAAAATAATTTTTTAAAATTATTTCAAAAGATAATGGCTATCAGAATAGAGAACAAATATATTCATAATTGGTTAAAAGTGTTATAATTCACTCAAAAAATCCTTTTAAATTAATAAAATAAAATAAAGACGGATATTCTTAATCTAAAACTTAAAATATCATCTTAGAAAAACATTTAGTCTTTTATCACTAAATATCTCTAAAAATAAAACTATTTAAAGAAACTATATATTTTAGCCTTTTTCAACTCCCCCAAATAATATAACAAAAATTTAGTTACGTAGGGATTTAATTGAGTTTTATATAAAATATTTAGTATAAAACAATTTAAATCCATTAAAAGTTAGTAAAATTACCTCTTTGACCGAAACATCTGAAAAAATGATGAGGCTGTTATTATCTACTCTTACAACGATCCCAGTTTCATCCTGATATTGACCTCTTAATACTTTTACATGATCTCCAGCAGCAAAGAATTTTTTTAACTCATGCAATGGAAACTCTAATGCATCCTTATTAAGTTTAATTTAAAATTAAAATTTTTTACTCTTAATTCAGCGTGTATTGGTAGCACAGTCACGGTGCTTTCTCCCATTGAAGTTATTGTACCAACCAAATTTTTAAGCTCTCCATCAGTAACCTCAACTTTATCACCAACAGCAAAAACGTTCTTTTCACTTCCGAACGCTATTTAAAATAGAATACACTAAAAGTGAAATGACCAGCAGCTTCCATAGTATCTGGATTGACATTGAACAGCTCAAGTTCTCTCACCGTAGGAATAACTCCCGTGGAAATCTAGAAGGTATTTATGATAACATAAGGCTGTAAACTATAGCCGAAGAGTGTAATTTTTTATATAAAAATCCATTTTTAAAACGCTTTGACTTGAATATCAAAAAGCCCCCATCCTGTAAAATGTCTCCACCTGAGCTTCTGTGAAACTTTTTATCAAATAGATCCGAGGTCATACCTAACTTTATCACGGTCAAAAAGTTTAGGAGTAGGTCTGAACGATAACTTGGCTCGCTTTCCAAGCTCCTAAAGGATTCATAATTAAATTAAAAAAATTAAACAATATCAGTACATTCAAATCGGTAATCAATTCTTGGAATTAATCTTAGCGTAACCTACAAGCAGCTAACAAAAATAGTTTTCTTTACAGTATTTTTGGTACTATCAACAGCTTCAATCTAAAAAACTTTAAAAATAGTTCAAAAATGGTTTTAACCATCGCTAAATCGTTTTTATATAGTCCTCTTTTAATTCTTGCCCATGATCCTGGTTGAATTGAAAATTCCTCAGGTTTGTAAGTTAAAACTTCAGTCATCTCTTTTATTGGAACCATTTTAACAGTTTCATTCATGTTCAATGTTGAATGTACGTCCTCCAAAGCCTTATTAAGATCAAATCATATAAAAAACAAATTTAATACATAAATCAATTCAAAATAACAACTAAAATAGTTCCTTAAATTGGGCTTATTCTTAAAAATAACAAACCAATTAATCTTTTGGATGCAATTTCTAATTCGATCTGTTGAACCTTATTAGTTAATAAAATATTCCCGGCTTGATATTGTTATTAAAAAAAATTATGTCTGCTTATGAATCCTTTAATTTGTTAACTTTTATGCAATCAAAAGTTACCATTATAATAATAACGAGCTCTCCTTACAGTTAAAGATATATCAAATCAACAAACAAGACACAATTTCAGAGATTTTTTCTAATCTCTTTTATCAAAAATAGTTGTTCTTTTATAAAGGTTATTTTAGTCAGAAACGATATATTCATAGTCCAGTCAACCTTACCTCTTACGATATGGTAAGTAGCATCGAGGTTAATATACCTCAGCAGGCAGGATGAGCATTATTATAAAAATTAAAAAATCTGAAGTTACACCTAATACACATCAAATTTCTTGTTCTTAGGCTATATCCTTAACCAATTGATAAAAATGAATTCGTCGTCCATTAAGATCTAGCAGTGACACAATCGGGTTTGCAATAGGTAATAGCTTAAAATAATTTATACACTTATCAAATTAATATCTAAATAAAATGAAACACTGATTATTTAGATGTCGCAATAATAGATTATTTTTTTAGCTTTAACTTCGAAACACTTAAAAAATGTTTAGTTATCGGGAAATTGAAAGATAAAAAAATTTAGAAGTAGCATTAAAGATATTCCTTCAATATTCGCCTTAACTAAATGCAATGTACGGTAGAGAAATATTATTTACTTTTAAAAAGAGAAGGCATATCGTCATAATTAACTATATCTGTTAACAAAACTTTCAGGAAAACACCGCTTATAACTAAATTATAAAAAATGAATATTCGTTACACAAGTTAAAGATAGTGTATCATAGATGAAACATTTCCAGAGAAAATAATTTAACTAGAGCAAAGAGGATACTGTGTAAAAACATCATAGTTCTCTTTAGGCATTATTAAAGTTAGATTACTAGTTTTTATGATCAACTTCCAGGTATTATATAAACTTTTCGTTGTACTAACGTATTTAACACAATTTACATCCACTTTCAATTATGCAAAATAGTGATTTTAAAAAAATTGCAGAAATTTCAAATCTATTTTCAAACAAAAAAATACTAAATAAATAAAGGTTTATTAAAAACTATTAAACATCTGTTGTTAGTTAAAATCAAGATTTATAATGATGTGAAGGATTGGAAAGTATAACAAGTTTTCTCTTACTCTCATATTTTAAAGAGATATGTCATAAAACACAAGAGGAGTATAAAAGGTTTTTAAAAGTTATCTTCCAAATTATATAAAATAACATTATACCTATATATATACAACAACAAGTGATCAAATCTGTAACAAAAAAAATAAAGTTACACTTCGATTATTTAATTATCAATTTATTTGAAAGATTATGTTAAGGTTGATGAAATATCAAGAGGGCACAGAGATTATTTGAAATATTATGTATTTAGTTCAAATCAAAGTAACTCTCGATTAATGGAAACTTCAGTATTTGAAAAGAAAATGATAGGTCCCGAAACGTTCGGGAAATAATCAAGGCTGTGTATACCTCATTTCTTTAACCATAAGTAACCAAATCTTCAAATAAACATAACAAATACAAGAAAATAATAAAACCAAATTCATCAACTTTAAAAAAATTTTGTTCAGAAGCACCAAATGGACATATATTAGTCATATGATTGCTATACCTGCTTAACATGGGTGGATTTATATGCCTCAATATATACTTTTCCCTTAATCCCGTCGATGGAGAGAACCGACTTGATACCAAGGGGCTATGAATCTTAAAGAAGCAATTTTTCTCTAACTTTCCCTCGAGATTCATACACTAAGGCCTTTCGCATAAGTAAAAAGGCAGTTTGTCGTTCCTCGCCAATTCTGCACCTCACAATCCAAAGGTAGGGGTCGTTAACACTTGGGAGAAGACTCTTCTTGGTGGCGGAAATGCCAGAGATCTCTGAATCCTCATATAGAGAACCTCCCTTAGCTCTAGATTTGTACCGTTTGGCGATCTCCTCTAATTCCTCGCTCTCTTCGTCAAATCGCCGCAGAGATCGAACGCTCCGTCTACTGCGTTGAGATGAAAAATCATCGCCTTTTTCTCGAGTAGACAGTTCTTTTGCAAGTTCTTCGTACCCCTCTTCAACTTCATCAAAATCATCCTCCTCTAACGAATCAACTTCAGCTTCCTCCAACAAAAAGTTCCTCACCGATGCCTTTTTCCTTTTCTTTCCCTTAGTCTTACTCTTCTTCTTCGTAGTGTAATCTTCATCAGAACTATATTCCTCTGGAGAATCATGCTCATCATAGCTCAAATCTTCGGAATCTGACATTACTTTCACACACTAAGAGCAACCACCTAACACATGCGTAGGTTACAGATATTCCATTATTTTTGCCTAATGATGTTTGGTGCATTCAAGGTTTTTCATAGGTCCTTAGTAGAAGTGTTTTATTCTATCATCATTTCAGATTATAGAGACATGGCTTAAAAATTTTCTACATTTTTCCTTCACATTTTTTAGTGTAAGCTTATAACCTGATTTGTTTGAAGTGAAGGCCTGGTGGATTATATCTTTGTGACAATATGACGGGGAACTTTTAAAAATCGAGAAATTTTTTTCAAAATGAATTTTTGGTCTCATTTGATAACAACACCGATCCCATCGATTATCTTTTGTGTGGTAAACGGGCTTACACTGTGTATTGGTATTATGTTTTTTAAAGATTTCTTTCCCTTATTTGTTATCTCTATATTTTATCAATTTTTTTGCTTAAAATAGATTACTTAATGGATGAAAATATTTAGTATTCTCTTCTAGGGATGGGATGATTAATCAAAATTCCGGAAGTTATCCAAACAACCAGAGCTGAATCATCCAGAACTGATTCTTATACCAACACGATTCTTAAATATTTAGACTATTAAATTTAATAGATGTAGCCCTCGAACGTTCAGTGTGAGTGCTTAAGTAATGCCCCTAACCTCTAAAGTTTTTCAATTTGGGCTATTTACGAAATAAATATGTAATTATTCTATAAACTATGTAAGAAAATGTTGTAGACAGATGATATGCAGTTCTGAAATTAAAAATTTAACTGATTACTAACAATATGATTCCTTTTAACTGATAGTAAGTGATCAAAGATGAACACACATATTTGACTTTTCTCTCAAGAAGATACTTTTTTGCTGCCTCATCTTTACCATTAGAGAGCGAAAGAATTTTGAAATTGGGTGGTAATATACCTTCACCAAACCCAAACCATTTAGTACTAGCAACCGGAGACATTTTTATTATTTTTACTATATTTTTCAATTTATCTATCAAATTGTTTTTTATCATAATATTAAGCTGAGCAATAAGGCCTGATAAAGTAGCGAAGCCCTAGTATAAGGGTAGGTAATGGGGGTTGTTTTAGTAGGTGAAAATCCTGCACTACCAGCCGGAAGCTCTGGCTGGCGCTTAACCTGACACGAAAGCGGGCTGGAGGTGAGTCCCATCTTACTGAACCTCCTCCAAAAACATAAGGGGCAGGTAATGGTTTTTTCCTCCATAGCTAAGAAAAAAATCATAATATTAAGCTTTAGTAGCAAGATGATAAGTTTTCTGTTTAATTTTGAGTTTATATCTTAAGAAAACACGTTACAAAGGAATTCCTAGCATATCTATATTATTACTCATTTTATCCCAGTTAATAATTGTTATATCTGAATAATTACTAATTTGTTTTAAATACTTTAGAATAAATTCATGATACTACTTATAATTGTGGTTCTTAATTTCTTGAGATGATGAAGTATATCTAATATCTATAAACTCTTACGGGCTGCCACAAGAAACAAATGCAAAGTCCATAAATTCTTTGTTTATTCTACTATTTCAGGTATATTTTTAAATTAGGATATAGTAATGTGGATTAAACAATATAAACAGCATTTACAAATTAACATTTGTTGAAATTCAAAATAAAACTGTCAAATAAATAAATATTAAATTGATATGATTGATTGGTGCGTTTTCAACATTTCACTACTTTCACGTCTTATTTTAGATATTGCCAATCACAGTTCTCCATTTAAATCTATCAATTTTTCTAGTTTTTTTTGTTTGTATTCTATTGCTCCTCTTAGGACTTCGGGAACTTCCTTAGAAATAGCTTAAAAGCGATTTTCGCCAAGCTGGCGAGGCGAAACTGTAGACAAAATCATGATTCATATATAATATAAAAGTAAATAGACTAGCGTCTCTAAGAACATGCCATTCCCGTTCGGGATTCCTCGTCTACGACAGTATATTATTTTATACTTTTAATCCTGTTTTTTTAAATCACGAGATTCAAAGCTGAAATAAAACCTTAACAACTTTCTTTGACGTAGACGAGTATTCTTCTCTGAGAAAATTCCAAATTTTTTCAATTTATAATTTAGTTAATTCTATTTTCAGAGAGCGATCCGTAAATATTAAGATAATTTGTTCTTCCTTTGAAAAGATTCAGCAAATACATCTAACGGATTTTAAATATATTCGTAAGATCTAAATATAAAGATGGAAACAAGCATGAGGTTTTTACATCTAATATCTTTGGATGTTTTATAGTATCAAGAATTATATCTGTAAAATCTTTCAATTGTATTGAAGAATGCATATAAAATCAACTTTCTACTATTATTCAATATTTTTTAATGATTTTTTAATTGAAAGAAAGTATTTTATCGGTGGCTATTAAAATATGTTGTGAATCTAACCTTAAATAGTTGTGCTCTCCGTATTTAGGCTGTAATAATATCATCAAAATGTACTGATTTATTACACTAAGTATTATTTTGATTATAATATAATGTTAGTTATGTTAAATTTTTAAAACAACAATGGATTTCGTCTTAATATCCATTAAATTGCATATAATTTTGCCCCCTGCAGGCATCAATTCTTAGTATGTGAAAGTAAAATTTCCTAGTTTTACACATCTTTTTGATAATACTATGGCGCATGTGTAGCGTTCATACATTAAAGAAGCAATCGATAACTCGAGCAGTACCGATTAAAAGATTATTACAGTCCCAAGACAGTATTTGGTAGTTTGAACATCTTTTTTAAGATAATAATTATGCTTCAAAATCCGCCATAAGCCGGAAAATGCCAAAGGGTGACAAAAGCAAGATGGAATCGGGCCATCAGAACATTTTTATCTTTGCCATGCACACCCAATCGGGTTGATAACCTAATGGGTGCCCAAAATACGTTGATGTAGATGTTGTGATTATGTGTAATTTAGTATTTGAAAAGTTTAAGTTATAACAAATTTTAATGGTTGTTGCCTTGTTTTTGAAACCAAAGCTTTCTTAATTCAAAAAGCAGTGTGTATTAGCAAGGTTTGAATTTTTTCTTTTACAAGTACTACACTTTATTAATCATCCTCTCATCAATAGGTATCCTTTCATACGAATTGAAATACATAAATGGCAGGATATTTTGGATTTTTCAAGATATGATGTAATATATTTCAAAATACATTGTGCTGTTATATGTTCCGTTAGTTCGTTGCAGCAAAGGAATTGGTTCACCATTTCATCATCATTGATGAGGAATGTAAAAGCAAATATACCACAGGTTTCTCAATATTATTTGACATGTTATTTATTCTTTTTTAAGTTATCACTTGAGAGAAAAATCTTTATCATTGTCAAATATACCTTTAACAATTTCTCACCATGATGGCAAAGAAGATTTTCTGATAAGCTGTGCAGTTTTAATTCAGTTCGGTTCATTATGGTTTTTAGTATTAGGAAATTCGAGTTCTTACAGATGTTGTTGCATAAAAATAAATCCTTTTACCTTATTCCTTTACATTATGAATAAATTTATAAGCTTTTGAGGTTTGATGACTGATATATATTGCAGGAAACCTATTACTATCTGATAATTTTCTCTTCAAGCTACACAGAAAAATTCTTTACTATTTTTTTACTGTTCATATAGACCTAAAATACATGTAATAGTCCAAATAATTTAATTTTTTAAGCACAATTTTATATTCATTGGTATCATTCAGGCTGCGATTTCTATCTTCTTCATCTTCAATAATTTATTTTGAATGATCTTAACAAGCAGGATTTTTCACGTGGCTTATTCATATTATTACACTATTATAAGAAATTCGCTTATTACCTTAGATGAAGTTTATAGACGATTATCTTCCAACAGATGGAAGTAACTCGTAAGAATAGCGATGCTTGTACATTAATAATAAATTAACGGTGTCCTATCCAAGTGTCTCTTTACGTGATAACTCCTTTGCTGTTCCTCGTTAGTGTAAGACAATATTAATTAAATAAAACTAATTTGTATTTTATTTATTTTTCTTGTAAAATTTATAAATATTTATTCATGCCAAAATATATCAATTTTTTAATATATTCCTCAAAAGATAATGATATTCAATGCTTAATTTATTTTATTCAGTTCTTATTACAAAAAAAATTAAAAACGATTCTTCTTTTAGATGGAAATTTTTGGAATAAATTATTCCAAATTTCAAAAAAAGTTAGTTAAATGAAACAAAATACTAAATAATGTAAGTTATGATTTATATTATCGTGCAGCGACTAGACGCCGACGATATCCGCCTAATAACCTCTGGCAATCACGTCCTCACGCAATATATGGGTGTGGCGGCGGCGGTATTTAATTGATTGATTAACTACAGTAGGTGTAGTATATTTACTTAATTATTGTATGTCAATTGATCTTGATTCGTCTTTACATTGGGTCTTTGAGGACTGCCGCAATAGGCGTCCAAAGTCCTTATATGTGCTGCGCCTGCAGGCTGGTTCTGTGGGCTATAAACACGACAATGTGAATAATTTTATAGTTATGTAGTGCCAACACCTCAGATACCTATCGAAAGAGCGTTCCCATCGGAATAAAAGTGATCAGAGGAAAGCGAGTGGTGTTTTTTAGTTTTCAAAAAAGACTTATAGGTATCAGCTTCTTTTTTGTTTATATATATATATATATATATATAATCTTCCGCACTCTTCTATTCTTATATAAGATAGAGATGAAAGAAACAAAATGAAACCAAAAACGTGATCAAGCACAAAGGAAAGTGAACAGCAAGTCTTTTTTCTGATCCTATATCAAGGATGGTCTGTTGCCCTGAGCACGAGACAAGTTCTATGAAACGTCTGTAGTATTGTGAAATTCTTTAAAAATCCTTGGAAATGTTGCATGTACATTTTATGTTTTTAAGAGCTTGATTATTTTGTGGAACGCCCAAGTTGATGTTTCTGAGAATAAGCTAGCCACTGACTCAATATATCTGTGTTATCATTTGATATGTAAAAAATTTTATTAGATATATCCACGGTATTAGTTAATATAATTCAATTTTTACAATGATTCAGTATTTTTATCAACCGAATTGCATCAGGTTCGTTATTTGAAGTTCAATTTCGTTAATGTAGGAATGTATCTCTTAAAATAAATGTTAGGATATAAATGATTGTAAAAGTTTAAAAACCTTAGTAATCTGTTTAGTTAAATATACGCGAGATAAATTTAAGTAATATAACACGCTTCTATAAAAACATTCAGAAATCATCATTAGTAATTTTTTTCAAATTCGTTGTTAATATTCCCCTTTTACTGATTTTATGCCAAAGATTTTGAATGAACTAGAATCCTTCTCCAATTACTTAAAAAATTCTTAATATGATTCAAATATTGGCAACATGGCAAAGGAAACGATAACGTAAGATCATCAAAATTTGTTTTCTTCCAATAATGATTCTTTCATTGTCAAAAATTTTTACAAGTGCATCAGTTTCTTCAACTTAACATTTTACTCTTAATTCATTTAAGTAAGGCTAGAAGTTACTTCCTGTAACTACTATGTCGTGAATCTTGAAGTAAAGCATCTTTTTTGTACATTACAACCATACAGGAAACACTTTGCGACCTCATAAAGGAAGCAAAAGTATTTATAGTCCTCATTGGGGTATTGAAGCCAAATAAAATTACGACAACCAGTCCAAGGTTTTTGATTGGTGGTAAAGTAAGAGGTGCAGGAAACAGTAAGATCCAACGTTATTTTATAGGGTTTCCCGTTCAATAACGAAACTTTCCCAACCAATAACGACAGTTTCCTGATTAATAGTGAAAAGATGATTTAAGGTAAAATAGAAAATACAAAAAAAGTCAAAAAGTTTCAAATTATTTTTATTATAATATATCCTTTTCAACAAAGATCTTGATACATAACGGGTCATTTTACTAAAATATCCTTGGCAATCATCTGATGAAACCAAATTAAATCCAGAAAGTATCAAACTTTTTAACTCATTTTCATTTGTTGCCCATCCTCTGGAAACATAATTTTTCCATTTGCTGAATCCATTCTCAATTGGATTGAGAAACGGGCAATATGGAAGAAGATACAACACATCCATTTGTTTTTGTTCAATAATTTCCTTCAGACCAGAATAATAGTGAACCCTGCCATTATCCAAAATGAAAATTAGGTTTTCAATCCCCTTTTCAATGCATTTATTCTTTAATGAAGTTAAATAAGATTTGAAATCTTCTACATTTACTGGCCTATCATTGACTACATGATCAACCATACTATACTTAATCATGGATGCAATTACTGAA
>LDMZ01049871.1:0-19287 GCA_001455285.1 Sphaeromyxa zaharoni
AAATATAATTTAGTAAACGAAATATATCATTATCTTAAAGTATAATCTAGATTATTTTGGTTACTGTTATTTATTATTTTAAAAACTTCAAAAAATGATATGTTTTATTCAAAAAGCGGTAAAATCCAACTGATGCTCTTGTAGGCGGTAAAATCCAGGTGATCCAAAGTTTGCATTTCAAAAAAATTGGAAGCCATACTAAAACATCTATTTTAAAAGCCTTGATAATTTTGCTTTAAATATACAGATGCAATCATGAATTGAAACAATTTTGTATTTAATGGTATCCGAATATAATATTGACTATTTGCGAAGGAATATATGCATCAAAATAAAAGGTTTTGAATTTTCCTTAATCACAAATTAATTTTTATATAAAATAATTTTTAAAATCATTGTTAATAAAATGGAAAATTCGCATGAAATGTGAAAAAAATTCATAAAATAATGAGGTTAATTCCATCTATAATTTGAAGAATTATGATATGAATCAACTAATCAATGTTGTATTAGATTAAAAATTTAAAAATATAATATTTTAAACAAAAATCTAAAATATATTCAATCTTGAGGTATTATAGCAAAATATCGATAAAAGCGCATTTACGAGGCAGCCAGTATTCAACAATTGATGTTATGAATCATTATTAAAACTCAAGGAAATTATTAGTGTAGAGTTTTATAATTATTTAATGGATATTAAACAAAAATTCCTAAATTAGTTTAATTATTTATTAATTTGAATATTTTGTGAAATTAATTCGGCCAGATATAAATTTCGATTATATATATTGTGCTTTTGTTACAAAAATTTTTATTTTTGTAACATTTAAGAATAAGTCAACGCTCCTAAATGAAATTTTCGGAATTTTTTTTAAATTTTGAACAAAATATAATGAGGATACTCGTTTTTTTCTCGATAATATTTAAATTGATAAAAAGTGACATTTTGTAAATTTTAAAAGCTGATCTTTTAATATATTTTTTAGTAATCATTGATTAATGTATTATTTTTGGTTAATTTTATGTAAGAGTTTTCAAATTGAACGTATTTTAGCAGCAATAATTAATAATAAACTTTAGAAAATATAATTACCGCAAAATCAAAACAAAGTTATCGAACGAACCCATTTCAATTCTAATTTTTAATCATTTATATTAAGTTGCAGATTTTCCACATAAAAAATTGTACCTCTATATGAATATATTTTAATGTGAACATTGGATTAATAATATTGGATCAGTGTCATATAAACAATCACTGACGTCCAAATTTGGAAGGATCATAAAATTGTGATTATTCTTTAAAATAAATACTCCTATCTTTCTATCAATATATTTCTAGCAAGAAATCTTAATAAGAAAGTTAGATATTCACAGATAATAAAATGACATTCCAATTTCGATGTGAGTAATTTAGCTGCTCTTTGGTTTTATTCCCTAATAAATATAATACGTTATTCAAAATATCTTTATTGAGTGTTTTTCAATCTTTTTCATCTATTTATTCATTATATACGAAAAATTTCCAAAATAAATGTGCCGTTTTTCGATATTATTTTAGCATAAATTATAGGATATTTTTCTATCCAACTGTTCATGAATATATAGAACAATAGAAAAAGATTAAAAAGAAAAGAATAAAGTTTCTATGATTAGGTACCTGAAAAAATTAAGTAATTCCGATAATGAAACTTTGTATCCTACCAGTATTATAATCATGAATTATAAGCCTAGAGTTATATTTGCAATAAACCGTTTCGAAAATATTAAAAAAATTACAAAACTTTACATTGACAATAAACATTAATTTTTTTCTTTCAAATTTTAATTTTGCCAAAAATACGATCGTAAAACTTCAATTTATTTCATAAAAATACGTACATAGCTTTCAGCCTGATACAATGGTATTAACACAAGTTCATAAATATTTTATTTATTTTAGAAACGTAACCGCGTTGTTCTAAGACTTATGTTAAAATACATTCAAGTTCAATTCTGAAAACCATCAATCAAAACAACGTTCTAAGCATATCCTCTGTTTATTAAAACCAGATAACAAATAACCGAATATTCAGAAGTGAAAACAAATTTTAATTTATAATGAACATTTTTAAATAATATTTTATTTGATAAATTCAATCACAAAAATCTTTATTATAATACTAAGCCTGATTTAATCAATCTATAATTTTTAACATATAAGCAAAATATTCATGCAAAAATTAATGCAAATTTTAATGTCATTTATGTCAGAAAAATACATGACATGAGAAATATATTTTAAGATAATTATATTTTTTTTAAAAGCCTGGATTACTGAAACATTTTTTTTCGAGCCATATCAACTCAGATTTTATTATTTGACTTAAAATTCTTCGATAAGATTGAATATCCAATGAGAGAATTTAAACGTTCGTTAATAAGGCCATGTTTTGAACTTCAAATTATACATACATTCCTTAAGGGAAGTCAGCTAATGAAATGCAGTAAACATTTTTAAGTTTAGATTCATGGTTTCAGCTATCGTAAACCGCTTTTCCTTTACAATATTCCACGAGGTAAAGTACAACGGAAGAGAAGGTCATCTTTATTTTTGTGTTTGACAGTACTTAAAAAAATTTATATATTACGATAAGAAACTTCTTTACCCTTTATTTCGATATATAATCTACATCGTCGATAATAAAATAACTAAACGTTACTTAATATTCATCAAGGGTTTCGATAGTTTGACCTTCATTAATAATAATGTAAGCATTCAAGAATAGATTCTCGTACGAGGAATTTAGTTACATGTTCAAAAATATACTGTTATTTCAAAAATACTTTTGAAATAAAAAGGATATTTTATTTTATATCTTGACTCTATCTGCTATATCAAACGATATTTTTGTAATCATTCCTACCAAATTAATAATTTCCATGGTTCAAATCATTTTTTAAAAAATAAATCTTTTAATAACCTGTTTTCTCAAGGAATCGCTTTAAATGTGTAGTATTAAAATATTAATAATAATCAGATTTTAAACTTTTTAATACAAACAAACTAAAAATATTTTAAGAGATTAGCTGTTGATGCTGTTATATTTTTAATAAAATATAACAAACAGCTGGAATTACTTTTTTCCATGTGAAATCGGGCAATTTCACCACTTCAAAAAATAATGAAAAAATGCACTTTAAAATCGAATGAAATGTTATTCATACAATTCTTTTATATTGAACGATTATAGTCATCTTAAGGTAGAAAAATAGAACCGACTTCATTCCTAACAACAGATTAAGCCCCAGAAATTGGCTGTTGTTATTTCAAACGAATTATGGCTGACAAATGCCTCTAACCTTTTATATTCATATATGATCAATCTTGGACTAGTGCAAAGGTTAGCAGTGCAATACATGGCGAAAACCCTTTATTCACTTGGTTTTAAGATTATTAGGTAAGCTCTCTATCGATTTAATATTGCTTTACCTCGGTAGGGCTCAACAAATGTACATATTCGTTTTTCTTTCCATAAAAATGTTGAAATAGTTGGCTCTATCCCTTTATAAATCGACTGTATATTCTAGTTGCAGACACAATCATCATAGAAGTATTTTATATGCATTGAAACTTTTAATTTAAAAGCGAGTG
Source organism: Sphaeromyxa zaharoni (assembly GCA_001455285.1). Lineage (NCBI taxonomy): Eukaryota > Metazoa > Cnidaria > Myxozoa > Bivalvulida > Sphaeromyxidae > Sphaeromyxa > Sphaeromyxa zaharoni. The sequence goes on from LDMZ01049871.1 coordinate 3,638, forward strand.
TAGAATCGAAATTCAATATACTGGTAATATTATTTATATTATACTTTGATTTCAAATACATGAAACAAACTCAAGTTCGTATTTAATACATTAATTCATGTAAGCATATATAACATGTAAATTAACGAATTATTACTAGTATTTTAATTATGCATCGTTCCCAACGTTAACCTTAATTAAAAAAATTCATTCGAGGTAATCCAAAATAAGTAAGAATTCTGTTTATCCAGAAACAATTTATATACTGATATATTCACTTGACTATCACTTCGAACCATTTTTTAATAAACTCATGGATCATAGCACTTTTTTTAGTATTACGAAATGTGATTTTTAATTAATTCTTACGTAAATGCACCTTTAGCAAATATGGAACAACATATAGAGTATTTTTTAATATCAATATATAATCATTAAATTAGCTCGTTATTTTGTCATATAAAATGCCATTATTTTTTTTCCCATTTATCCGATTCTCAAAAATATATTTTGATAAATTGTTCATAAAAATTTTCAGGATGCGGCTAATTATTTTTCGCTAATTAATGAATTGAATATTTTTCAGATCAGATTATTTTCGATGATTAACAAATAAAAAATAAAAAATTAACCTATTTAACTTTCATCAATAACAAAATATATTTTAAGAATTCATGAAATTACTTTAAAATATCGTGGACTAGATTTTGCTATTCAGATAAATCATTCTAGCATACAAATTACATGAATTCCTAAAATTTATTGAGTGATTGAATCTTCATATGACAATTATAGGTTCAAAATTATTTGAATATGATGATTATTATAATTTTTACGGGCCGAACTTATACTTTTAGGACACTTTAATTATCGAAATAAAATTTTACAGTAATTAATCGTTACTATAAATTAAAATTTTGATTCATTGGTATAGTTAAGATAGTTTCACTCATATTAGGTTAAAGAATTATTTGAAATTTTTTTAAAGTTCTTATATAATAAAAAACTAAATATTCTCCGGAAATATTTTATATTTTGTGCGTAAATAAACTAGCACAGCTAGATGAAAGTATCAACGTATCGTTAAATCCAAGTTTTATGTCTATAGAAGTAAATTTAAAAAATTAAGCAATATTTTACTTGTTCAAGTAAAATAAATACTCAAACACAATTTTTAAATTTAATTTTTATATCGAGAAATGTGGATATATAATATATTTACTTATATATATGGTTTTTGCTTTAATGAAATATAATTCCTTGAACACTTACACATCTGTTTAGGTTATAACCATTATAAATAATTTCCAAGTTTCTATTAAAAAAAACTCTGACATCTCTCAAGGCACTAAGTTTTCACCATAAGAATTGAGAGCCTCATCAAATTCACTGAAGGAATATAAATCAATAGTAATTTTTAGCTCTTGATAATATGAAATGGAACTTATATCTAAACCATTTATTATCTAAAATATTTTTTAAAAATGATAACCAGCATCAGCATGACCCTATTATAGTCGTCATTTATGATCGGGATTAATTTGATAAAATTTGGTGAACATTATTTTATTGTTTGGGGCTGCCCCTTTCAACTAAGATCATTTTAAATGATTGAATAAAATCTCTACGTCCTGTCTGTACATAAAATCGTCAAACCGCCCAAATGTTATTAATAAATTCTCCACGCTAAAAAATAACGAAACAGATAATGAATATTCAAAGCTGATTCTTTTTGTAATTCATCTGTAAAAAAAATGATTTTTACAAAAAAAAAATTAACGAACCTGTACCTATTAACCACCATGTTACTCATTTTCTCAAATTCGAGTCATTAATTTAGAATAAATTATACGAAGAAAAATATATTTATAAGGACGGGACAAAAATTATGTTTAGCAAATTAATAATGTTTTACTAATTTATGAACGAGAAGTTAGAAATGATTCAACATCGGATGAAGTAAAGTCAAGAGTAGTATGCAGAACGATCGATATATAGCTATCAAAGAAACTTTTGATTTTTTCGAAGTCTTGAAGAAAGCGACGTTGAATATTGAATTTTACCACAGAGAGATGGGATATATCTGGAAAATATTTAGCCGTTTTTGAAATTACTGAATCATAATTTTTGGTAATCTTAAGATCTGTTAATACAAGAAATAAAATTACTTCTTTGAGTGTAAACTCCTTTACTGCCTTCTTAAAGTTAGATTTGTCGTTCGAAATAGCTGTACAGACAGAGTGGGAAGTCATACCGTTATTGATAAGTACTTCATACTCTTCAACCAAGGTATGTAACCTACCGAACGGTTTTCCAGAAATTGTTGCAGCAAATTCTTGGGTATAATTTCTATATAAAGTTTTGATTCCCTTTTTTTGTTGAGCCAATTCATCAATCCTTAGGTTTAAAATTTCATTTTGCAATGTGTAGAGGTATTCGATCTTTAAAGCATCCCTCTGAAGCGAACTTACATCTTGATCGGAGCAAATGCTTTCTATTAAAAGTAATAACTTATTAACACATTCTTTAAATCCATTGACAATAATCAAGTCAAGATTAGACGAGCCAATAATTTTGATTACATCAACCATGAACGCCTATTCAGGAAATAAAATTGCAATAGTATATTAACAATAACTTTCCGAGTAAATTCTGAACAATTATGTCTTACTTTTTTTGAATTCCTGAATTCATCAATTAGATTAAAAACCATTGAAAATATTTGATCACAAAATTTGAGGCAAATTTTCACTTGATTTTTTATTATATAATAATAGAAATTAATGTATTTATAATTGGACACGATGTCATTAAGCATCTTCAATATATGGAACACAAAACTAAAAGAATATATATGTTCAAAAAAAAACAAAACTATGGATTGTACTTATTACACTCCTCGTAGATTCCTGCAAACATTCCAGGCAGAAATCCAAAGATCTGATCCAACATACCTCTGTTATTAAAATCGAATAAGTTAAAAAAGATATACCTAGCCTTTAATTCCGACCTAAAATATATTTTATAAGAAGAATAGTTATGGTTATAATGCATAAATAATATAAAATTAATCTATTTGAGAAATATTTCGATTGATACAGAGTTATATGGTATAAACCGTTTATTACGTTGAATAGTGAAGATAAATAACACACTAGCTAAACTCAAAAATAACATTTTGACAATAAAATTCCTATAATTAATAATCAGCCGATCATAACAGCTTTATATATTTTTATGTTATCAATCATCTGAATTTGTTCCATAAACATAATAAAACAAACATGCAATATCATTTAAAAGCCAGTTTTTATAATCTTTTTAAACAATACTACATTCAATCAGTGGTAGAATTTATTTTAATTATTTTTTTTCAACAAATGTATTAAAAATATGTTTATGCGGATAAAATTATTAACTTTAAACTATAAAACATATATAATTTATAAAATATGCTTCCGAAGCAACGACGATATGAAAAAAAGTATTGCTTAATTGTATATAAGATTTACCGTTTTTGATTGTATTATTTAAAAACAATATGTAATCAATACAGATTTTAAAATTAGCCTGCGACAGTAAAATTAACAAATAGCGGGAATATGACATAAGTAATAATTATTGCATAACTAGAAGAATTTAAGAAACACTAAAGGGTTCTCAAAGTTTATAATAACAAAATAATTTTAAAATTAATGAACCTATTGACTCAGATATATTTCAAAAAACCTTTTAATAATATACGAATACAATTAAATTCGACAAAGATATTCTAAAATAGTTATAAAAGTTAATCTTTCGTATTGGTGTGCATCTAGTCGCATTTATAACTCAAAAAAGGGTATTTTCTTTATGCCAAATAATTGAGTATGGTATTTCATTTAGCGAATCAAAGGACATCCCCATTCTTTGCGTTTTACCTTTACTGAAGACATACTGCATGATTAGTAGCATGTAATAAAATAATTTAGCGAAAATAATCCTTTACATCAATATTAAGCATATATTTTAATAGTTCATAATCCAAAACTTCCATGTCAACTGCAGAGGAACAGAATCAATGGTTACAGGAATGAACAAAAATAATATTTTTTTAACGAAGACCATTAGATTTTTCACATTTAATATTAATCATATGATATAATTAGCAATTTTAAAAACGGATTATTACCATTATCTCCATATAGATTTTATATATCCTTTATAGCGATTTTCAAATAAAAAAGATCGCATTTTTTGCATGTATTAAAGGTTGTGGATTAAAGTTTGAAAAATAATTTCAATACTTTGTCTATTATTCTAATTTTGAAAGATTTAACTATAAAATATGGTAACCAAACATTTTAATAAATTAATGATTTTTTTTGAAAAAAATTTCATGTTCATTTAATTAAAGAATAAAAAATATAATTACTGCTCAATTTTTAAAAAATTTTCTTATCCAAATCTAAGCCATAAAAATCACCCTTTAATAAAAAATTATAATTCATTCACCGTATTTAATTTCGTTTTAGATTAGAACCCTTTAATAAGGAAATTTGAACATTTTTCATATCATAATTTTTTTTTCTTAGCTATGGAGGAAAAAACCTTTCCCTGCTCCTTATATATTCGGAGGTGGTTCAGTATTCATATCATAATTAAAATATAAATTTGATGATCTATTTAAATTAATTTTAAAAATTTTATGTTGGATTAAAAAACTTAATTTATTAAACAAATATTTAATACGATTATTTTAATGACATTATTTAAAAAAAATTTTAATAATTAGGAAATTGTTTGTATTTTTAAAATAGCATTAAATTATTTGGATTACTAAGATTATAGCATCATTTTTCTAGAATCAATAGACATTTAGCAGTATACTGTGATGAGTGGCCCAAAAGATGAATGCAAAATTAGCCAATTTAATACCGAGTATCCATAATAAGCACTCACTCTTAACTAGGTAATATTTTATTCAAAACAAATTAAATATAATTAAATACGTAAAATTTCTATTAAATAATTCAGATATATAATGAAGCAAGTTAAAAAAACAATCGGGTAATCTATGTTTCGTAGTATTATTTTATCATATTGAAATTACGAGTTAGTAATAAATAGCTTCAAATGTATATATACAGAATGGTCCAAACATAATCGAATCAAAAAGTTCTGATGATGAATACTGATTTCAAATTTTCATCGAGAGATACTGAAGCTATCGATACCTATGAAAATACATGAATAGACTTCTTGTAAATTCCTGTATTAATTGATCGCTTCATCATTTAAAATGTGTCAAAGCTTACTTAAAAGAAGATGTATAATTGTTCACATAATATTCCGTGTTTGTCATTTATTGTATCTCCCTTTCATATCAGGTCTGACTTCTCTAAAGATTTTTGTTTGGGATTGTTTAAAAGTTCAAGTGTTTAGTAATAAGGAAAAGAATCTAAGTGATCTAAAAGAAGCACCATAAAAAATGGAAATACCTTGCTCCAGAAATGAGCAAAAAATTAACCAAAGCGACAATTAAATCAGGTCATCATTTTATTGCAAAAAATGGTTTTAATTTTGATAATTTGCTGTAACTGTTTAATTAAATTTATTTTTAAACAGTAAACTTTCATAAAAATTCTGGTTTGGTTATATCTGGGTCACTATCTATAAAACAGGAATGACAGATATTTGTTCATTCTTTTTCGATAAAAATAATCAAACTTTCTGCTTAACCGAAACGAAAGAAAGATTAATTAAAACTTTTTTACCAAAAATACATGGGTCCCTGAAAAGGATACTGTTTTAGAAAAAATAAGCAAAGTGTTACAACGCAATATATGCGTTCACAATAAAAGTAAAAAATATCATATATAATTTAAATGCTAGACACTAAAAGGAATGACGCAAGGTTCTCTGTATTAGATACAAAGCCAGTAGGTTCGTTCGTGTGAATCTAAATTTTCGTTCTGTTTGAACAAGCGAAAAATTTTCATTAATGATATATATTGCGTATTCGACTAATACTGAGTCCTCTCTTTCAATCGAGAAAACAATTATCTATTAATATTTACTCTCATATCATTAAAACTGGTCCTTAAGTTACGCAAAGGTCTATTATCAAAAAGTATTTAGCAACTACATGAAAGCAACAGGGCAGTATATACAGATTATTTTGAAATTAATCCAGGAACAGCCCTTGAATGGCTATTTTAATTAACAAACTTTAACATAATTAATTGACTCTGTTAATAATATATGTATAAGAAAAATATTAAAAATTTTTCGGAAATAATTAGAACATATATATCAGATTTAAGACGTGTTAGCAGAATGTAAAAAGGGCTAACTTATTAAAAAAATTATTTAATTTCATTCCGTGAATTTAGCATTCAAACTTAATAAAACACGAATTCATTTGCGGAGTTCTTACCCAAGTATTAAGAAATATTGTTTGACTGATTATTTATAACCCTAAAATAAGTAAAATTATTTTTTCAAGCTTTGATTCGCATACTTCAAACCAGTCAATTCAAGTATATAAAAATTTAATATCTTTAAGATGACTAATTATTAAATTCATTTATATATTACAAATAGAATGAGGTGCAGGAAAAAATTTTCCAATACAATAAAAGACATAAGTTTCATAGCTTTCAAAATTGACAAAAACTTGCAAGATGCAATAATATGGCAATTACTTGTCATTTATACATATATCGAAATTAAATGATTGAAAAATTCAACTAATTAGTTTATAACTAGTTATGATTAATCCTGATAAAAACAGTTTCATGAAAGTTAGTCAGCGTAAAAAATGATATCATCAAAATTATTGACGCCAAGCAAATCTTAAATCGGAATCAAGAGACGGTGCGTAGTGATATGAAAGAAAAATGTGTAATTATTCAAACATAATTTATTTCATTAATAAAATATATTTTTGAGGAGGAATATTGAATGGCAGGTTTAGAAATATATATATAACAGATATAGCAAAATGAGATATTAAACATAAACAATAAGACTGACATACGTTGTAGGTCTGACATCAGAGGTGGATGAAGATCTATCGGTACGCTTTCGCTTAAAACACTCCTCTGTCGACTCAGTTGCCAGTCTAAAGAATTGTCAAAGATCTGCTAAAAATACAGGAAAATGGATTCTATAAATGATGTCTCTGAGGTAGTACAGTTTTCAATGTTTTTGAGTAGATTCAACAAAGTCTAAAAAAAACATAAAATACATTTTAATTTTACTTGATTGAACGTTTCAGAGATTTCATATGAGGAGATGTCACTTTCTAAAATAAAATTTTCATTTTTGTCCAAGCGAGATACTGAAAAACAGTGGAATAAAATGTGAAAGTATACATTTAAGGAAAAAATTATTAAGTTCTACACTCACAATTCGCTTGAATTTAAAATCGTAAAGTGGTTCTACGGAGCTTTTGTAACTCTAAAAACATTATCATTTTTAGTTTGGAATCATACCGAAAAAATATCTGAAAATGCGACAGCATCGAGAACTTTAATATTTCGTAAGAGTGGTACCAATGGTTTAAGGGAGTTATAAATATCAGAATGGGGCTTTAAAGTTTTGTCATGTTGTTTTTGAATGATATGTTTGTGATCATTGGTCTTAGAGACTAATAAATAAAAACTTTTTTAATACTTTCGATATTATGATTAACTTTATATTATTGATGAATCTAGACACAAAATCAGAGCGAACCTGGCTTAGAAATTTGTATTGAGAATTCACTCCTTCCATATCTCTGATGCCTATTAATATAAAAAAGTTTTAATTTTGGAAAAAACCAGCCGGCAGGGGAGAATTAAAAATATTTGTAATTTTCTCAACCACATTAACAACAAATGCAGAAGGTGGATTCATTTTTCCGTGAATCAGAGCCTCTATCTCATCCTGCGAAAAGTCCAGCTTATTCTTTACGATAAACCAAGAAATAATAAAAGTTAGTTACAATGATTTCTTCTAGCTCACTTTTAAGCCACTTTAAATTCTTTTGCTTAAGTTCCCATGATCGATAAAATTTCAATTCTTCAATACGTGATGATATATTCTGATAAATAAATTGATAAATAGTAAAATAAAGCGCAAAATTTGCAAATTTTTTGAAGAAAACATAAATTCAAAAACAAAAACACTTTTTGGATATATCAAAATAAGAATATCCCTGACTTCATACCAAAAAATTAACAAATGAATAATTATTTCTGTTTTAAGGATGTAGGTTAGAGAAATAAAACATCATAACTTAAAAATCTATAATATCAGCAGGTATCTTCTGCTCCAAAGTGTACCTTAAACATCGTACATAGCAGAGTAATAGAGCGTTTGCATTAGGGTCAATGAATGCAAATCAAAAATTATTTTAGTTCAAAGCAACATTGTTAGGTTATTAAATAAAAGAATTTTAATGCGAAAAAAATGAAAAGGTGCTCATAGTTAAAACAATTTTTTTTTAATTTTTTGAAACTTCACAGGTACTATTAATTCCCTTATTATTGAAAACTTTGATAAAACTAGATCATGTTTTCAAAAGTTCGAAAAATTTCAAATCCAAAAAACGGAAATACGCAAATATAAAAGTGATAGATAAATAATATATAATACTTTTTCACTAAAAGATGCTTTCCGAAGTTAATTTCCTGATATTGGATTAAAAGCAACGTCAAAACATATGAATGCTAGGGGTAGCGAATCAAAAAATGGAAGAAAAAGCATAAAAGAAACTAAAAATTGCTAACATGGTTGGGATATGTATTAAATACTGCCAAAATTAGAGTAAATTTACAGTTCTATGTAACAAAGGTGAATATCAAAATATCCTCTCACGTTTTATGTTCCTAGAGCAAAACCTATTAAACAAATTTCAGTCTTTCAATGTTAACATCATCAGGTTTTATTAAATCCCACATTGTGATTCGATTGGTCTCCTTAAATAATTTCAAATGTTTTTTTTACCTATATAATCCTCATAAAAAACTGCTATTTGACACTTTTGCTTTTATATTAATCATAAACATCAGAAAACAAAGTCTGAAAGTTTGTTAATTAATGCTGAAGCATTGTTATAATAGTTTTTATTTTAAATTTGATATAATTAACTAAATATATTATCTGGATATATAAACATATAAGAACATTTTAAATACTTGTTAAATCCATCTATTTAACATAGACTTCAATAGTGTTAGACATCGTTTTCAAAAAAAAACTTTCATACAGGTCCGAAAATATCTTAAAATATCATAATTGGCAGAATGCCTTAAATAATGTTGTAAATTAAAAATTTAGATAAAATCTCAATAGATACTCGGTTGAGCAATGTTAGCTTAGGTTAGTTTAGATTCACATGAAAACCATTTTTAGGTATTTTGTTACAAACTAAGATACAAATCGAAAAACCACTTCAAAATAACTATTTCATGTTTAAAGAGGTACCTGTCACTTACCAAATATTAAGCCATCTTATTAAAGTTCCAGTTTTTGATGATTTGGTTAGTCATGTGGGACAAATTTATAAAGAGAAATTCAATAAATTGTTTTAATCATGTTCATCAATCTTTTTAAAACGATAACTTATAAACTTAACAGATTGATGCAAAAAGTAATAAACAAGACCTTTTATATATGCAGATAAAGTGTATGCAATAGTTTACAATACAGTAATCAATATAATCAGACCAGGTAGTGTCCTGGGATTGACTATTTGAAGAAAAAAATATTACAAAATTTGAATAATTTTTTATTAATGACGTAATTATAGGTTACATATGTATTTAATCACCGGTTTCTATAAGGAGCCATAAATTATATTTAGACATAGAATCATTCAAAAATTTACTTAAACGTGTATCATAACAAACGAGAAAAGAGAGGATTCACTATAAAATTACACAATTAAGGAATCGAGGATATTAATGACATTAAGCTTTTTTCTATTTAGTCATTATATAGTCTGAAGAAGATCATAAAAAAGTGTAGCAGAGATTCTACCGATTCCTGAAAGACACTTCATAAAACACAGTCTTTATATATATAATATTACAGAGATTAATATAAGAGAGATAGTCATTTTGGAATAGCACTTCACCCATTAACTTGCCGTCAAGTTTTGATAGAGTTTGAATGTCGATTTTGGACGCCCTTAAAAGTGGACAAAAAATTGCAAGAAGTAGAGGAAATAATCATTTAATTTATTAATATTGTGACTTTGGTTATGTTCGTGTATGTTGCCATAACCTGATATTAAAAGATTGTCATTCATTTTAATGCTTATCTCGTTGATTCATATAATATTACAGCCAGCAATTTCATATTGCTATTTCATTCGTTTAAACACTTTTAATATTAATTTATTCATGTGAATCCACAACGGGGTCTTTTAGCTCTATCAAAGGATCTTTCATTTTGTTCTTCAGTTTCGTAAAATTAGTTAATTGAATAAAATTCAAAACTGTAGGGATATACTTAAAAATAAATAAAAATCAAAAGATGGAATAAACTTACGCTGATCTTAGAATCATATGCATCAAGGAAGCTTTGAACATTATCAACGTTTTCAAGTGATTTATCAATCTTTGCAATAAAGCTTGAATAATTTTGTTCAGACTTTAACAGTTCACAAAAGCTTTTCTACAGCGGAATAAGATTTTAAAAAATTTTTAAGCCACTTTTTTAAGATCATTGTGAGATATTGATATTTTGTCAACAAAATTTTCTATTTTTCTTATTGAATCATCACACTGAGAAAATAAATCTTCTAACTCGCCACTTATCTCGAAGTGCTCATCATCTTTTTCTAATACCATTACAGATCAAATATAGAACATAATAAAACCACATTCATCAAAACATGACAGCTCTTAAACGAATAACTTTAAACCATAACCGAAACAAACCGTGTCGGATATCCTTATCAATCAATACTTTAGGACCGATCGATTGATCCCTAGAGATCTAAATATAAAATTATCATCCGTTAAATTAATTTAAACTTCAGTGAACAACATGACAAGGTTTGATATTTCTGAATTATCACTACAAAAAAAGATGAAATAATCATCCTTTAGAACTATTTCAATCGAAAAGTGTATGTTCTTTCACAGCTATTAAATGAGAAAAAAAATAAAACGTCGTTTTGACCAACTCTAAGGTACAAAATATCTTGCAAATTAAATCGGTCTTGATAATAACTAACAGGATTGAAGTTAACGTCTAATATAAGAATTTTAAACATTTCTTTTTCGTTAGCAGGGTCTTTAAATTTATAGGTAGTAGATGAAAAGTTATTACCGAATACGCATAGATAAATATCTGATTCAGAAGATTGGAGAAATATCTCTTCAACTCTTACCTGAACTTTCAGTTCTCCTAGTCGTTCGATGGGAGATGATGGATATAAATCATTATTCTTCATGTTGGATTAGACAACGACATGCAATTTCTTTCTGGTTAAATTTTACGAAATATCGTTAATATTAATGTCACTTCGCGTTGTCTCGACTCAGCTGATTGAAAGGCTCTTTTTGAGCAAGAAACTTCACTGTTCATATACTGTTTTTTAACGATATCCAAGTTTTTCTATAGAATTTCTTTCGATGCAATCAATTTTTATCACACTGAAATGCGCAAATTTTGCTAAGTTTATTTTTGCTTTTATCCTTTTATCTCTGGATTGCTAAATAATTTTTCTATCCTGACCTTTGATTTTTCTTATATATTTTTTATGAATATTATCACTGTCGAAAAACTATGGTTTATCAAGTTGCACGATTCGAAAATCTTCTACCATCCAAAACAAAACGGTATCAAAACGAGAATGTTTCAATTGATATAGTAAAATTTTTATTCCTAACAGGCTGTTTGAGACGAAATCTCAATACATTAAAATCAAATATATGCGCCGCAGATAATTTGTATCTTCCGATGTTCAGGTAGTTGTTCGTGAACTTACAGCTATAAATCGTATTTTCTATATTAATTTTCTTTTTCGAATAATATTTTTATTGCATTTTTTGGTTTTCAGTAAATTTTAATTTATTCGATGGATATATTTAAACGTGATTAGAGAGATCGAATATCTTTCCATTGAATTGTGATTAATTTACACTTTCTTTGTCAAGGCAATGTAACTTTCCACCAAAAATTTTTAATTTATCCATTACCAAATATGTAGCTTGATGGCGAGAAAGAGTACATATTAAAGAAACTAACTCTCAGCACGCTGAAAAAAATATATTAAATCGATAATATTCGTGTCTTTATATACTATTACTAATATTCGGACTGATTCGGTCTAACACAGTGTAACAAAAGTGAATCTTCGATTTTCATTCCATGTTATTGAGTCTGTACCATTAATATATCATGCTTCAACCAATGGCGATACGTGAACACATATTAATAAAATATATTATTGCGGTTTTTCAGATTTTTGTAGTTGTAATTCAGTGCTAGAAATGAAAAAAAATAATAAATGCTCTTGCAATATGATAAAGCTAAATAGTTATAATTCCACTTTTAGAATATATACAGTGATACACAGACTTGTCGTCCTGGCCTACGGTTAAGAAATTGTAATAATCCTTGTTTCGATATAAAATAACATACAATATGTAGATGTTGCGCTAAAATAATAATTCCTTGTATAGGAATTATTTTCAATTTATTTCTATCTATATATTTTAATAATATTTTTTAAATCACTTGATTTTATATTTTAAATTTTACTATATTTTTACGTATTCTTTCCATTTTAATTAATTTATTTACCCTTAATCATTTTAGAATAAAAACTCTATCAAATTTCAGGCGGATATTAATTAAATTATTTTGTTATTTTTATTGTAATGAGAATAAGAAGGGAAAATATAAGTTTGTAACGTCCGGTGTAAGGTTTAGTGGGTAACACGCCTGCTGAGCTGGACAAGGGAGGTCTCGGGTTCAATCCTGGCTCCTTTGCTTTATAGTTTTCGCATGCCTCCAAACTGTCCGTATATATTCTAAACATACTGCGGCAGACGGCTTTCCACAGTTACGTCGCCACCACAGGCTACCGGTGTTTTACAAAGGACCACATAACCTAGGCCGCGCAGCGCGTTTGGTCCGAATAATCTTGCGTCCAGAACTACGCTCAGACTCATGCAGATGCAGAGCCTTACAGTTAATACACTTCTTCCAAATTGTACTTGCATTGCTATCTCTACACTGGTTTAAACCAAAAATTACTGGAGCCGGGATCGAATCGGAGACATCTGTTCCTGCTTAGCAGCCCGTAACCCACTAAGCCTTTTACCGGACGTTACAATCTTATATTTCCCCTTCTTATTCTCATTACATTATATTAAACATTTATTAATAGAGTAAAATAAGTTCTCCATTTTATTTTAGTATGTTTTTGTATTCCAATATATAATACTATACTTACGATTTTTTATTAGTAATAATTAATTTTTGTGGAAAATTTATCAATTGTAATATCTAATATCCTTTATTGACTTAATTAAAATTTTATTTAAAATAAAGAAAATGTGAAGGGAAAAAGGACTATACATTGATCCAATACTTTCATCAAAACCATAATTAGAAGATTTTATGTCTTGTTCTAAACCATCTAGACGCGGATTTAGCGATCACCTTTAATATTTTTTGATGATCATATTAACAACAAATTCATAAAGCTTATGATTATGAAACTCCGAATATTCCTGTTTTTTAATTTAATTTAATGAATAATTTAGGAGAAAATCATTAAATTATCCGAACCTGCAATTTTGGAATTTCTAAATTTTTCTAGTTTGATAGAAAAATGCCATAGATCAATTCAGCGGTATTAATGTCTAGTGAATTAAAAATCAAAAATACAGTACCACATAAACTTAAAATAAATTTATTATGTAATACCTTCATCAATGGGACTATGTGGTTAAATCTAAAAATATAATTATATTTACAACATTAATAAATATTGAATAATTTTTTTGGCAAAATCTTTATTTTTCGATGTACTATAAACCGATCTCTATCTCAATTCTTAACTATTTTCAAACCGTTTTTGGAATATGAACATATACCATATATTTTCCATTAAACCGATTTATCAAAAAACCTGTCAATAAGTTCACTGAAATAGAGGCAGTATTTTTGATTAGTTCGGCAGAATATATTCAATGATGAAAACTTTAATTTTTTTAACCGGCTTTCTTATAATTTCGTTTTCTGATAGCTAACATATAATTTGTAAAAAGCCCTTAATATCACAAAATGAATAATACGTACATATGTAATCTTATTTATTAATACCAAAATATTTTTGAGATGATGGATTTTGCAATTAATTTTCAATTGGATCACCATAAATAACATACGAAAATATAGTAATATATATTCACGTTGAATATGCCTCTTGAATCGTATTACTAATGCCACTCCCACTTGAAATGCCCCCTCCCCCTATTCATTAACACAAAATTTAAGAACAGAAAATCCACTTAGGTGTGTTAATATTATTCATTTCAATTTTTTTCTTTTTAATTCGAAAAATCAACAATTAAATATTAATGATTTTGTAATAAGAATACAGAAATTTTTAATCGACATATCATGCATTCTACAACGATTTTGTCTAAGTGGTCTCAACTGAATGTATTAGCGTTTTTCCCAATGATATTAAATGAAAGGCCGTGTCTTTTAAATTTTATATGAAAGTGGATTAGAATTTAACATATTTTTCGCGTGTTTAAAAAATAACCAGATGAAACGAAATTATCGCAATTATTGTGAATTTTGACTAGCTTGAAAGTTTACTTCCATATGGCATAATTTTTGTCTTTAAAAACGTGCAATAAATTAAATTATAAAGCTCTATTTTTGAACTACCATCTCTTTTACACCAATATGTTAAAATTCTTATTATTACTACTATATATACCATAACGACAAGGGAAAGTCTCAAACATTTTAATATATAAGGCAAAATATTAAAAATGTTTGCAAAAATTTTTCACGAAAGATCAACAATCTATACCATTTCACAATCAAGATGTGAATAGATAGGAATCTAATTTTAAAAATATAAATTAAAAAATTATAAAAAAAATAATAATAAATTTTACAGTAAAAGATGTTAATAATTAAAATCAATAAATATATATGTAAACATTTGATACTGCAATGGAAGATAAAACCCATGAAATAATAATTAGTCTAAATTGAAGGTTTAAATAATTTTAGAAATATAATAAAACAAAATCTAATAAACTACCTTTATTAAAAGTGAGTATCTCTGACTTAATGCATCACTTACTTTGGCTTAAATGCTAGAAATGCATGATAAGCACACTTAAGGAGTAATTTCAATTAGGTTCTCCTGTATTAATGCCTGAATAACTCTTTATCTGTATTATCTGAGGCTCATTTCATTGTTCCTTTTTATACAATACTTCCCTAATACTACTAACCAACAACTTCTTAACAAATATCTTAATATAGGGTTTTTCAGTTAAACTCGTCACTTTTGCATTCAAACTCGGCACTTTTGCGCATTACCTTTCTACTGGTTGTTATGAACGTCGTGTATTGTATTAACATTGTCTATTGTCACCTCTTTAATTTTAAAATAGAAATATAATTTTAATGGACTGCAACAATACCTCAAA